>JARHVA010001064.1:687500-885000 GCA_037957365.1 Torreya grandis | reverse complement strand
AAAGATTGTAATATTAACATTAATATCATTAGAAAAAATAAATTTAAGAAAGGTATGTGTGTGTGTGTGTGTGTGTGTGTGTGTGTGTGTGTGTGTGTGTGTGTGTGTGTGTGTGTGTGTGTGTGTGTGTGTGTGTGTGTGTGTGTGTGTGTGTGTGTGAAAGATAAACATTTACTCAAATCCTCATGAATGTGGGATTATCTTTCACAATGACGTAAAAATATACCTAAGTAATATAACTAAACATGTGTAGGTAAAATCCATTAAATAAAATAAAAACTTATACTAACACCTCACTTAAGTATATCATAGATGGGTAGTGAAATTGGGTCCCAAACAAAGGCCTAATGATGTAACAAAGTACATAGAAAACCCCTTGGAGGAGGATGATAGAACTACCCAAACCCTAATAAGATCCTTTAAATGAAGATACTTTCTATTAATGAAAGGTTTCATGAATATATAAATAATCTTCTATGTGGTTTAGATGTAGTGAAGATCAATGACTTACTCATGGATGAGCTCCTAAATAAATGCATATGAATATTGATATGCTTGGTTCATTGATGGAGGACCAGATTCCTGTAGATCTAGATTATGATTTGGTTATTGCATAAGATGACTATTGGTTTTCAAAACTAGATGCCAAACTCAGTGAGAATCCTTTGAAGCCAAATATTCATGGTGGAAACTTTAAAAACTTATCTATATTCTAAAACTATAGAAGATAAATCAATATCATTCTTATTTTTACTTGACCAACCAATTGTATCTCAAAAAAATGAGAAATTATATCTTGAAGTAGACTTTAGATTATGAATATCACCAACCCAATATGAGTCTATATACCCAATCAAGTCAACATCAATGCCTAATCGATAATAAATCCAAAAACTATGAGTACCCTAAATGTCATGGAGAATTTGCTTAGTTACTTTCTAGTGTAGATCATGTGGTTCTTACATAAATTTATAGACCATGCCCACTACATATGAATTATCAAGTCTAGTGTACATAAAGTACATGAGGATATCAATGAGTTATCGATATGAGGTAGAATTAACCAAAGGATATGGACAATCATACTCAAGCTTCACACTAGATAAAAAAGGAGTTGGAGCTAGATCACAATCAGCCATGTTAAATCATGCAAGCAAATCAAGAGAATAATTGGATTATGTAATTATGATTCTAGAGTTAGATTGATAAATTTCAATCTTAAGGAAGTAATGTAACAAGTCCAAGTCAGTCATTAATAAAATGTCAGATAAAGAATTTTTTACTACTACAATGGTGGATGAAGAACTCCATATAATCAATAGGTCATTTATGTAGAGAACCAAAATCAATAATGAATCATCATGCCATAATATATATATATATATATATATATATATATTTGGATCAACATGAAATCTAGTGAACCCAACCAAATTAAGAAAGGATCCCATCTTAACATACCAAGATTGAGGAGATTATTTGAGGCCATAAATAGATTTCAAAAGTTTTATAATTAAAGAATAATCTCCCTTAAATTTATATGGTTTCTCCATGTAAATTTCCTCTTTGAGGTCACCGTGAAGAAAAATAGTATTCGCATCCATTTAATGAACATACCAGAGATGTGATGAAACTATAAAAAGAATGAGTTAAATTGAGTTCATTCTGGAAAATTAGGAAAACATCTCAGTATAGTCAATGTTAGGTACCTAATAAAAACCCTTTTCTATTAAACATGCTTTGAGCTTATCTATGGACCCATATACTAAAAATTTTATTCAATATATCCACCTACATCGAACAAGTTTTATTCATTTAAGAAGAAGGACTAAATCACAAGTGTTTTATTAGAAATGAACCTCCATAGTAGTATCCCACTCAAGAATTCATGATGCCTTATAAAATGACTGGATCAGAACTAGATGTAATGAATGCATGTGGGGCATTTTGTAAAAAAATTAAGTAGATGATTTGTAAAAATACAATTATATATCATATAATTAAGAGACGAATAAAAAAATTCACAACAATAATTGGTGAAAGAGAATAATACTTTAATATTATGACTAAGTCACTTCCAGCGGGTAACCTTCACAACAATGTAATAAGAAAAAAATTCATAATATACTGATAAAAGACTAACCACTACCTCCTATATATACTCTACTTATCCAAGGTTATTCCATAGGATGGCCATACTAAGAACATAGAGAAATGAAACAAGATAATATTAAGGTGTATAAGAGACAAGTTGGCCATGCTCCTCTAATTTAAAACAATTTTATCCTCAATGTTGAACCAAACTAGGATGTTTTTGTAGAAATGCTTCATTCTCCCATGTATTTTAAGAATGCAAGTTCTTGCATTTGATCAAATACTCTTTAATGGCTTTAGTTTGCAATTACTTAGTACACATGTGAAGGATCTCTTTAAGATCCATAATGACTCAACCTTCTTCATTCAATTCAAGTAGCTCAGTTTGAGTGGAAACTCTATGTCCAATTACCTTCTTCAGGTAAGATCTATGGAATACTAGATGTATGTGAGTGGATAGAGGTAATTCCATCTTGTAATACACACTACCAATTTTATGCAAGATTTGATAAGGGACATAATAATTAAGTGACAACTTTTTATGATTTTTTTTGCTTCAAAGACATGATTATATGGGTATAAATGCATAAAGACCCAATCACCTATTTCAAAATGCCACTCACTATGGTGTTGATC
This sequence comes from Torreya grandis, assembly GCA_037957365.1. NCBI lineage: Eukaryota > Viridiplantae > Streptophyta > Pinopsida > Cupressales > Taxaceae > Torreya > Torreya grandis. Next base: position 882,270 of record JARHVA010001064.1, on the reverse strand, counting down.
TTCTTGTTACTTCATTCTATTTTGTGTCATTGCTAAATTATCTCAAATTAACTAACACCTTTTGTTGATGATGAATGTGTTACTCAATGACTCAAACATTAAGATGCACTATCAAAGCTGAAGTGGTGGATGGGGGGTAATACCCATACAATTACACAAAGGGAGACATCTTGGAAGAAGTGTTCTACCAACATTCAATAAGTGGCAACCAATGAACCCATTTATCATGTTTGTTATAAATATAATAATGAAGATACCCATATATACATTTGTTTACTACCTCTATTTTTCCATCAGATTGAGGATGATAGGATGAGCTATGAGCCAACTAGGTTCCCAAACATGTAGATAATTTAGTCAAAAAATTACTAATAAATATGGGATCCTGGTCACTTAAAATGATCTTTAGAGTACCATACAATTTTTGAATTATATTAAGAAAAGTAAAAGTTATTGTACTGAGAATAAATGGTTGTGATGATGAAAAAAAATGAGCATACTTGGTGAGTCAAACCAAAACTACCATGATAAAAAATTTACTCTCATATCTTGGCAACCCCATAATGAAATCCATGGAAACATCCTCCTAACACTAGCTAGGGATGGATAAAGGTTACAAAAGACCTGGAGTCTTAATGCTTTCACCTTTATTTTGTTGACATACCATACATTCAACCACATATTTATAGACATCCCCCTTGAGTCATTCCCAAAATAAGTCCTTATTTCTATGATATGTTTTCAAAAATTTGGATTGAACTCCAAGTGGAGAGGCATGAAGTTCCTGAAGAATTTTATGTTTGAGGAGAGAATGCTTATAAAGGTATAATCTATCTTTATAAAATAATGTGTTCCCCCTCCACGTAATTTTTTTATATTTTTTATAACCCTATTAAATATTTTGAATCAAATAATTGGTAGCATTATCATTCTCTCATTCAGATCTTGCTTCCTCTAACCAATCTACCTACCACATGATTATGGAAAATAATAATGCCTCAATTAATTCATCTTGTTAGGAGAAGGAATATAACACTACATTCTATTTTCCTTTCTTATACACTATTTCAAAATCATATAATAACATTTTTAGTCACCAATTTTTGTTTTAATTTAGATGATTATTATTTTTGTAAAAAATATTTGGGGTTATCATGATCAGTCTTTACATAAGGTCTCCATTGTTTCACTACATACAAAATAAACACCATATATTTCTCATAAATTGGTTTGAGCCTATTTTTTCCCTTTAGTTCGTAAATATAAAATTATATTAGTATAATTTATTACATGGGTACAACCCCCATGCCATATCCTGATGTGTCACACTCCACAATAATTTTTTTTGTAAAATCAGGAGTAGCCAAAATTGGAGTTATACACATAGCCATTTTGAATTTTTCAAGTGCCTTGGTAGCTAAATTGATCCATTAGAAAGAGTATTTTTTCAACAAAGAGGTGAGTGGGGATATAATGCTACCATAATTTTTGAAAAATGTATGGTAGTAACCAATTAGCCTCAGAAATCCTCAAATATTCTTGAGGGTCTTGGGAACCTACCACTCCATCATTACTTGGATTTTTTAGGATCAACATTAACTCTTTCATGTGAAATAATTTTTTTCACTTGTATTTTCAAAATTTTAGGAGATTTATAAGCTATTATCATCGAAGTGGCACAATGGAAACACCTCTAAGCTTGTGGGTAGCCTAAGGATAAGGTGAATCTCTAGATAGGGCTAGCTCCCTTAATGTACCACTTTGGATTGCAACTACACCTAAAATTTGGGGGGAGGGGAAAGGGAGAGAGATAAATAAAATAAAAATATTATAAGAGAGGTGATACACCAAATAAGATTATGAATTCCAACCAACTGCATGTTACACATGAAATCAAAGGACAAACTAAACATACACTTCTCTAATCTGCATCTTCTCACATCATTGTTACATTGTGAGGTTATGGATGAATGCATAAAGCTAGGAGGAATAAACAAGAGGAATTGAGTGGAAATAATGAATAGACTAACTCAGTCAATCCTAAAATTTCTTATAACACTTCACATGTCCTACAATAAGAATCTTTCCAATTGCAAATAGGTTGAAAGAATGAGATAACATGTTAAGGAATCCATAGTCTTCCTAAGCAAGATTCATCATCCAAGTAGAAAAAACTTATGGAAAATCATGAATAGGTAAAAATTAGTAGTATTATTAATCAAATGGTATGAAAATGAGTAAGAAATTTCCATACTCAGGTGGAACATAAGTTACAATGGCCAAAATGGCTAGTTCTTATAGAGCTTGAGAGAAAGAGGAGAAGAGAGAAGTCCAAGGGTCAAAAATACAATTTTAAAGATGATAAAATCAGTTAATTTTTCATGAGAAAAGGATATGGGATGAACCATGTAAGGTAAGAAATCCCAAGTGTCAATCTAAGTCATCAAACTCTTGTAAAATGGCATAAAATTTCTCTTAACTGGCTCAAAAAATTATGTTCATGATTTGGGATTATTGAATTCCTCATAAATGATTAGGAATATGTAAAATTATTTTAATTAATTTTAATAATTTCATACATTAAAATTCATGCATTTTTTGTAGTCTTAGTTCTTTGGAATCATCTGGAAGTGAGCCATCATCCTCTGTAGTCCAAAAAACTCCTCATTCTTGCACCTTGCACACTTGGCCTCAAATTTGGCTTAAATTTACCATGAAAATTTATGGGAGGGGGTGAATGACAATTTTAAATACCTTACATGTCCTTATAATAATTAGGGACACCTTAAAATCACTTCCACTTAGATTTTTCACACTTCTCACTAGCTTGTCCAATATGCTAGTTTTGACTGGTTGAGATAAAGCTGTTTGTGTTAAAACTCAAGTGTATTTTAAAGACATTAAATGGAAATAAGGAGTTATAAAAAGTATATATATTCCACCCAAAATTTATTTCATCCTCAAACTCCTTTTAGAACATTCAAAACACAAAAAATGGTAATAAATACCCTATTTTTCACCTTATTTGTACAAGGCCATACAACCAAAAATCATGGAGAGTATATTAATGGATTTATATACAAGGTAAAATCATAATATTGGTAAAAATGGTCCATTATAGTAGCTTTATAACTCCATTTATCCAATTTTGTCTTTGTAAGGGTTTAGCAAGGGTTTAAGTAGTTTGACCTCTTAAGGTTCATTCATAAAAACCTAACATTCAAATTGTAAAAAAATTCCACAAACATGTCCTTATAGACCCATAATAACCTCCTCAAACTCCTTTTACTTACATTCAAGGTCTCATGATTTTAATTTGACCTATCAATCTTGTTCTCTTATTCTTTACAAGTCTAAGTTGGTTTTTGAGACAAAAGTGACCTTATTGATGATTTTTATGAAAGTTATAAGATGAAACACACATGTAGTGACCTTATTAACATTTTTAAATAGGTTATATCTCATATATAATGCTATAAGTGTGATTGACTCTTCATTTAGACACTAGGTCTAGCCATGCCTAGTATGCCTGTCTAAAAGTTTAAGCCCAAAATGACCTTTTTGATGCTTTCCCTGCATTATAATAGCTCATAAACATATATTATAACCCCATAAACGTGAATATATAGGTTATAATTATCAATCCATACTATAAATGAGAGTGGTTCCCCATATGGTTTTTAGGACTTAATGTGCCTAACAGGCTTGACTACAAATCTAACGGTGTAGACCATCCTTCCAAGTTCCACACTCCTATTAGGTGTTATCCACATTTTCCTAGGTTATATCTAACTCAACACAACTCTTTGGGAGGTTCAAACAGCTCCTAAGACCATCCATTTACTATCCTTCACCAAAATAGCTAGATTGTAATTGTAAGGGAGTGTCCTTTATCTAAGATAAAATAGAGGGAAAACCTCATTTCCTTAGACAATTGTGGATAATTTAGAGGGTTATCTAAGTATTAAATATTTTCTCTACAAAATTTTAGCCCATGGTCTTAATCCTAGACCCTCCAAAAGCCTCAAATTCCTAGATAGACTTCTTGAAGGTAGACTGTGCACACTTTTGATTGTGTTTAGTTTGTTTAGGATTCCTTCTTGGAATGATTTTAATGGGAGAGATAAAATTAGTGTTAAAAATCCTTAACCAATGTGTTATAATTCATTATTTCACCTTAATCTTCTACAAACCTCTCCATACACCTGTCTAGTCTAGATTATTTATTCGAAATATTGACTATGCTTTATTTTAGATTACACTTGTTGGTTACTCTATATGATTTAGCTTAGGGTAGGTGATTTTAAACTTCCACTAAATCCACCTAAATCAATTTATACTTGATTTAACCCTTTTTTCACTTTTCCAAGTTTATCTTTATCACTTTGAACTTCAAATATGCTCAATGTTTGTTGAACTCAAGCCCAATCAATCATAGGTCAAATGAGATTTTGTAGGTGAGTAAAGATCTTAATAACACAATATATATATATATATATATATATATATTATCTTAGTGACCTCTATACTCAATTATATTACTTTCACTTAATAAATCTCAAACATACTCTTAAAGTCTACTCCTCACTTTGACACTTAGGATTGAGTACTAATTTTGATGATTGGTTGTAGGTGGATAGTTTTGGAGCTAGGCATGACTGTAGGTGAAATGAAGCTTGATAAACTGCATGTACACATCATCCTGATGATCTTCATGTCCATTTTTATCTCTTTCACTCCATGAGGCCACAACTATTTGGTTTTAGGGACATCTTTGGACCTTATAAAAGTTGAATTCCACTAATCCTCTTGACCCCAAACTTTGCCAAGTTATTTTATTTTCTAGAGACTAAAATATTAGTGTTAAAGGATGCATCAAACCACTTTATAACCCTATTGTGTGTCCTTGAAAAAAATTTATAGGACCTCTATTTTGAATTTTTGGGGAAAATGGGCATGAATAGTCATCTTATGCTTTTAGAGGTAGTCTCCATTGTCATTTTCTCATTTATCCTTGAAAACAAGTCTACCAATGTTTATTTAGCATAATAGGGATTTAAGAATAGTTACATTTCTTATTTAAACTCTTCATAAGGGGTCCTTAGCTCTCTGTCAAGGTTTCATGTAGGTGGAGATGTAGTTGTATGGAGGTAGATTATGTGCTTAGGCAATGAAGATGAGTTTGACTCCATGACCAAAATATTGCCTTTAAAAATATTCAAATAATTTAATATGGTACTAAATTATTTGAGGAAAAAATATACACCATATTTCAATGTTTTAAACCTTTTCAAAGTTATAAGTACATACTCCAATGGCAGACTATATGCAAAAGTTGCATATGATTCCATAGTTTGTATTTATAATGTCAAATCAAGGCTTAAATCACTATTTCAAGTTGATAAAGGATACAGAAAGACCTTAAAAATTCAAAACATCTCTATGGACATTCCATAAAGGTTTCAAACACGTGCTTTACTAAGACTGACTGTGTGTGATAGTCATAGGGTAAATAAGCTACATGATCCTTATGAATGTAATCTCATGAAATATTCTTTGGATAATGAACCTAAGAGGACATGAGATAAAAATCACAACCTATAATAACTCCCATGATCCATTCACAAATCATGAAAATCTTGAACATGGTAAAAAACTACATGTTGCATAAAAAGTGCTTCTTCTTGTAACCTAAGTTAATTTTCTCATAAAAACACTTTTAAACTTGAAAAAAATCATGGAGATAATTAGATAAGGAGTCCAAAATCATATGTAATCATCCTTAGCAACTGGTTCAAATGGAATTTCCCAAAATGAAGTAAAACATATAAGGTACATAAAATAACAAGTATAAAAGTACAATCAACTTCATAAGGATGGTTAATGAATCATAGGCCACCATTATTAAAAATATTTACATATAAACTCAGGTCTCTAAGTTTAATTCAACCTCCCAAATTTTTATTATTTGAAACCTCCTTTGTTGGCTATGCCAAGTACAAACTTGAAGATTGCATTTACTTGCCAAGAAGGGTGAAAAAGGAATACAATGGTTTTAGAAAAAAATGGCACTTTTAGAGAACTTAAAACATGTAACTGAACTTGGGAAAGCTTAAGATATATACCATGATCTTCTCCCATGTGACACACTTCCCCATGGGCCATATAAGTGCCAAACTCACCTTTTTCTCAAGAAAACTACCCTTTCCTCTGGAAAACCTGCCACTTTTTAGTTATGACAGTTGATTAAGACCTCTTAGGATACATGTCACATGAAATAATATTTTTAAATATTCACACTTCCTAATAAATCCATATAAGTCATTAAATGCACCTTTTTTTTACGTCAAAATGACCCAAAATTACTAAAAGGACTAAAATGACTTAGGACCAAGAATAATATAACATTAAATGGAATTAATTAACCTATAAAACAAATTTTAAAATTTGTATTAGACCCTTAAAACACCTAAAATTCAAGTTTTTACTGATAGGGGTCCTAATTTGACCTAAAAGTCAAATTTGGTCAACAAATTGGTGACTCATAGGGGTAGTATGTCTGCTATACTAACTAGTTAGTAGCCTTATTAGTTTATTTGGCTTAAGGGGTCATATAAAATATAATACAAAACAAGGATACCTTTGAAAATTTACAACAAGCTTGACCAAGACAAGATAATTAATTGACTACCTCATCCACACAAAGCAAAGGACACAAAAAAAAGCAAGCAAACTAATTAAACACACATGTGCTCAAATAACTTAGAAAAAAAATATATCAAACAACTAAATACAACTAAAAATTAATCATATCTCAATTTTTAAGATCAAAATGAAAGTTTATTGCATCATGTTCTTCATGAGATGGAACTTAGTGCAAAGCATGTTGCTCTTTAGATTGAACACTTAATGGATCAAACCTATTTCTTGGCACTTCAATTACCATGCTCTCAAGTAGACAATATTCAAATAGGTATTCAATTTAAAATTATTTTTATTGCATCCAAAAAACTTTAACCTTCTCATATGGATCCTCAATTACAACCTCAAATGGTGATTCAACAAGGCATACCTTCTTGACTTCTATAGTGTTCTCAATAAGATTGGGATTCCTCTTAGATGTAAATTATTAATCTTATCATGGATATTTGAATATTATCCCAATATTTTTCATTTTCCTCCATGGAATCCTCCTTCTTCACCTTGCCATGTACTTGATTCTCAACTTGGCAAAAAATTTCAAGCCCTTGAAAAAATTCCATTTGTAACTACCAATCATCCTTGTCCTCTTTATCATCTAGAACCACTACCTCTTCAATATTATATTATTCATTTATTATGTCATAACTTAGTGTTATTAAATCTATAATTCATATAATGGTAATTCAATTTTAGGATAAGGTATTGGTTCATCTTCAAGAACAACATCCTGCACATTAGTCTCAAGAGAGTTTTCAAGGGCTACAATCTCTTTGGATCAGACTTGGAATTATTTTCCATACATAATAACACATTAATATTAATAATTTATATTATTATCCATATATTTTTTATTATATTTAGATTCTTATTTAAGGGCTACAAGATCCTCCATCTCCTTCTCCTTCATGGTGATGCCAAGACTAGGCATCTTAAAATCATGTGACCTAGCCCAATGAGGCTGCTAAAGAGGTAGGATTTCTTCAAGAAAGTGTCCTAAATTTTCCTCAAAAAACTTATCTTATCTAGGTTCCTATACCATAGGTACATGAAGGCAAAGGGTGATGGGATGAGGACAAGATGAACTAGTTGGAGGAGGTGGAACATAGGGCTTAAAATTAGGTTGAGAATGAAAAGTAAGAGGTTTTTTTGGATTTTTTTGGGGAAGGGGAGGAAAAACTTGGGTTAATATATATTATTTATCTTTCTTCCACTTTAAAATCACTTCATCCACATCTTATTTAGCTTTAAAACTTTCTTGAAGAGGGGTAGATGAGGTGTGTTTAGGCATAAGATATTCTTTGGGCTCTAAACCTTCCATCACACCTTGACTTAGTAATTTCACCCTTGACTATAGATACTCAATTTAATTGGATAGGTTCTCTTGGAAAATTATTTATTTATGTTCATAGGAATCATGATGAACATAAGGAATAGAAGAGGGCTGACATGGAATACAAGAAGCTTCTTGAGGAAGGGTAGCAGGGACTTGCAAATGATCAACTTCATTCTCAACTTCATAGTCCTTAACAATGCTTCTATCCTCTTTCTTTCCCTATTAATCCACTATATTACTCCATATTAGTATTTTAGTATTATAATTATTCTCTTGAGGTGGTGATGTAACTTGAGGAGTGAGTGAAGTGTTAAAATAACTTATAATCTCCTTAGGTTTGGCTTCTCCACCTTGTCTCTAACTTGGAATCTCATATCTAGGGGTCACTCCTTGAGATGGGAATGCAATGTGAGAGAGAAATTAGTACTTTAAATCCACTCCCTTTGATACTAACATGGACTGATGCATATTAATATTATCCAACTCAATATATCTATTAAAATTAGCTTCAAACACAAGGATTCTCCTTTCAACTCTCTCTTCCAATTGATGGGGAAAAAGATGAATTTGGTAAGCTGGATTGGGCTGATGAGTAGGGATAAAATATGTATAATATAAAACTTGGGGAAGTGGATATGAAGGCTGATAGGTTTTTTGATTTTTCCTTTAATGAACTCTTATCCTATCCTCTAAGGAAGAAACTAAGCCACTCACATCAATCATCTCACTTGTGAGCCTTTGTTAATTATTTCTGTCAATAGGTACCCACTCTCTTTTGAACAAATATAATGCATCTATCACCTTATTAATAATATTAATAAGAACCTCTTGACCATATCCCCTTTGTGTGTCAATATCTAACATATAAATCTCATAGCCCAAAAGTGTTTGTTTGAAGGTGGAAATAGATTGACTTGAGGAATGGCTAGGTTGACTAGGAGAAACAAGACATTAAGAAAGCTAGCTATATGATTGATACAATTCATAAATGGGCTAATAAACTTCATGATAAGGTTGATTAATAACTTTCTCTAGTTGATAGGGAATGGCACAAGATTTAAATGTCTTACCAACTTGTGTAAAATAGTGTTCAACACCAAAATTAGCCATGAAACCTCATTGAAATAAATAACACAAAGAAATATATTACCAACAATAGTAAAAAGGAAACATGGGCTGCTTTACTAGTTGATGTATCTTTGGATTCACCATTAATTCTTGGATAGATGTCTCCAAAGGCTAATTATTGAAAGACAACACCAAAATATTTCAACCTCTTGGACTAAGAGTCCCATTGAGCATGCTAAAAAATGTTATCACTTAGATCTTCACCCTTTCATGAGATGTCTAATATCTCCTCATCTAAGTGGCATAACGGAAACACCTCTAGGCTTATGGGTAGCCTAAGGATGAGGTGAATCTCTAGATAGGGCTAGCTACCTTGATGTACCACTTTGGATTGCAAGTACACATAAAATTTAGGGGGAAAGGGAGAGAGATAAATGAAAAAAAACTATTCTAAGGGAGGTGATACACCAAATAAGATTATGAATTCTAACCAAATTCATGTAACACATGAAATCAAGGGACAAATTGAACATACACTTCTCCAATCTACATCTTCTCACATCAATGTTACATTATGAGATTATGGATGAATATGAAAAGCTAGGAGGACTAGACAAGAGGCCTTAAATATAAATAATTAATAGACTAACTCACCCAATCCTTTAAATTTACTAGAACAATTCACATGCTCTACAAGAAGAAGATTTTCAACTACAAATAGGGTGAAAGAATGAGACAACGTGCTATAGAATCCATAGTCTTCAATAAGTGAGATTCGTCATCCAATTAAAACACACTTATGAATATTCATGAAGAGGTAAAAATTAGTATTATTATTGAACAAATGGTATGAAAATGGGTAGGGCTTCACCATACTCAGGTGGAGCATAAGTTATAATGGCCAAAATGGTAAGTTCTTATAGAACTTGAGATAGAGAGGAGAAGAGAGAAGTCTAAGGGTCACAAGGACACTTGTCAAGATGAGATAATTATTTATTTGTGAATTAAAAAATTATATGGGATGAACCATGTAAGGTAAGGAATCCCAAGTGTCCATCTAAGTCATCAAACTCTTGCAAAGTGGCATAAAATTCTCTTAACTGTCTCAGAAAACTACCTTCATTATTTGGGATTGTTGAACACCTCATAAATGATTATTAATGATTAAAATTATTTAAATGAAGGGGAGTGATTTCACACATGTATCTCCATACATTGGTTGTAGTCTTGGTACTCTAGACTCATCTAGAATTGAGCCATCATCATCTGCATTCCAAAAAACTCCTCATTCTTACACCCTACACACTTGGCCTCAAATTTAGCTTATGTTTCCAATGAAAATACATGAGAGGGATTTAATGACAATTTCAAATAACCTCCATGGCCTTATAATCATTAGGGATACCTTAAAATCACTTCCACTTAGAGTTTTCACACTTCTCACTAGCTTGTCCAATATGCCAATTTTAACTAACTAAAATGAAGCTATTTGTTTTCATACTTAGGAGTATTTAAAAGTCATGAAATTTCCATATGGAGTTATAAAAAATTATATATATTCCTTATAAACTTTATTTAATCCTTAGACTCCTTTTAAAACCTACAAAACACACAAAATGGTCAAAAATACCATGTTTTGTACATTATCTATATAATTTCATATATCCAAAAAGCATGGGGAGTATCTTGAGGGATTCCTATACAATTTTTAATCATAATCGTGGTCAAAATGGTCCATTATATCAGATTTCTAACTCCATTTCTCCAAATTGGTCCTTGTAAGGGTTTAACCAGGGTTTTGAGCAGTTTGACCTCTTAAGGTTCATTCATAAAAACTTGACATTAAAATTGAAAAAAAATCCAAAAACATGTCCTTATAGACCAATAATAACCTCCAAAAACTCCTTTGGCTTCCATACAAGGCCTTATGAAATATATGATCATTTGAATTTGACCTATCAAGCTTGTTCTCTTATTTTCTATAGGTCTGAGTTTGTTTTTGAAATAAAAGTGACCTTATTTATGATTTATCTACAATTTATAAGATTAAAAACACCTATAGTGACATTATTGACATGTTAAAATAGGTTATAAATCATATATAATGCTAGAAATGTGATTGACTCTTCATTTGGATACTAGGTCTAGCCATGCCTAATATGCCTATCTGAAAGTTTAAGCCCAAAAAGAAATTTTGATGCTTTCCCTACATTCCAATAGCTCATAAAAATCTATTATTACCCCATAAACATGAATAAATATGCTATAATTATCACTCCATACTATAAATTAGAGTGGTTCTCTATTTGGTTTCTAGGCCTTAATGTGCATAGCAAGCTTGACTGCAACTCCAAGGGTTTAGACCATAATACCAAGTTATATACACCTATGAGGCATTCTATAAATTTTCCTAGGTTATATCCAACTCAACACAAATACTTTTGAGGTTCATACATCTCCTAAGACCATCCATTTACTATCATTCACCTAAACTACTAGTTTGTGCTCATAAGGGAGTGCCCTCTGTCTAAGACAAAATATAGGGAACTCCCCTACTTCCTTAGATAATGGTGTATGATTTAGAGGGTTATTAAATCCTTACATATTCCCCATAAAAAAATTTTATCCCCTTTTAATAATCATAGTCTTTCCAAAAGCCTCAAATTCCTAGATAGACTTATTGAAGGTAGACTGTGCACACTTTTGACTATGTTTGGCTTGTTTAGGATTCCTTCTTGGAATGATTTTCATTGGAGAGATAAAAAAATTATTTAAAATCCTTAAAAAAAGTTTTATAAGTCATTATTTCACATTAATCTTCTGCAAACCTCTCCATACAATTGCCTAGTCTAGACTATTTATACAAAATCATGACTGTGCTTTATTTTAGATTAAACATGTAGGTTGATTTTTATGATTCAAATTAGGATAGGTGATTATAAACTTCCATTAATTCCAAATAAATAATTTTATACCTAATTTAATCCAATTTTACACTTTTCCAATTTCCTCTCTATCACTTTGAACTTCAAACATGTTCACTGTTTATTTAACTCAGGTCCTATCAACCGTAGATCAAATGAGATTTTGTAGGTGAGTACAAATCTTAATAAAATGATATATATTTTATATTAGTTACCTATATAATAAATTATATGCCTTTCAATTAATAAATCTCAAACATACTCTTAAATTTTGCTCCTTCTTGCTTTGATAGTTATGACTGAGTACAACTTTTGATGACTGGCTATAGGTGGAGAGTTTTTGAGTTAAGCATGCCTGTAGGTGCAAATGAAGCTTGAAACAATACATTTTCACATAATAATAATGATATTAATGTCCATTTGGTATCTGTTTTACTCTAGGAGGCCATCCAAACATAAAATTATGCCTTGTTTCCTCCCTATAATACCAATGGTCACTTGAGGGTTCAAACCTATATAATTCACTATTTGGCTTTAGTGGTTTTATGGACATCTTTGGACCTTATAAAAGTTAACTTACACTAATCCTACTGACCCCAAAATTTTCCAAGTTATTATCTTTTCTAGAGAATATAAATTGAGTGCAAAAGGATTCATCAAACCACTTGATGACCCTATTTTTTATCCTTGACAAAAATTTCTAGGACCTCTATTTTGCATTTTGGGGGAAAATGGGCCTAAATAGTCATCTTATGTTTTTGGAGGTAGTATCCACTATCATTTGCTCATTTATCCTTGAAAAAAAGTATGACAAGGTCTATTTAGCATAATAGGTATTTAGGAATAGTTCCATTTCTTGTTTCAACAATTCATAGGGGGTCCTCAACTCTCTATCAAGGTTTCTTATAGGTGGAGATCTAGTTGTATGGAGGTAGATTGTGTGATTAGGCAATGAAGATGAGTTTAAATCCATGAAAAAACTCTTAAATTTAAAAATATTAAAATAATGGAATATGTTACTAAAATATTTTAGGCAACCTATACACCATATTTCAATGTTTAAAACCTTTTCAAACCTATAAGTGCATACTCCAATGGCAGATTGTATGCAAAAGTTGCATATGATTGCATAGTCCCTATTTCTTGTATCAAATCAAGGTTTGAATCACTATTTAAATATAATAAAGGATACACCAAGGCCTTAAAAATTCAACACACCTATATGGACATGCCATAAAGGTTTCAAACATGTGATTTAACAAGACTGACTATGTGTGACAGTCATATGGTAAACAAGCTACATGATCATTGTGAATACAATCTCATAAAGTATGAATTGGAAAATGAAAATGAAAATGAGACAAAATGAGATAAAAATCACATTGGAAACACAATAAATAACCTATCAGAACTCCTTGTAGTCATTGATAAAGCATGAAAATCTTGAACATGGTAAAAAATTGCATGTCGCATAAAAAGTGCTTCTTCTTGCAACCTAAGTTAATTTTCTCATCAAAACACTTTAAAACATGAAAAAAATAATGAATATAATTATAAAATGAGGAAAAATTCATCTAAAATCATCCTCATTAATTGGCTCATACGTACTTTCCCAAATGAAGCAAAACCTATAGGGTGCATGAAATAGTAGGTAGAAAAGTATGATAAACTTCATGATTATGGTTCATGAAGAAAAATACACAATTATAAAAAATATTTATATATAAATTAATTCATATGAGTTTAATTTAACCTCCTAAAAGTTTTTGATCTGAAACCTCATCTGCTAGCCATACCAAGTACAAACCTGAAGACTGATTTTGCTTGCCAAGAAGGGTAAAAAAGGAGTAGAATAGTTTTGGGCCAAAAATGGCACTTATATAGCACTTAAAAGGTGTAAAAAAGATTATATAAGCTAAATATACATAAAATTATCTTCTCCTATGTGGTACAGTTCCCCATGGGCCATATAAGTGCCAAACTCACATTTTTTCCCAAAAAAACTACCCTTTCCTCTAAAAAACCTACCACTTTTTAGATTTTATAGTTGATTAAGACATATTAGGACACACTTAACATTACATAATCTTTTATAATATTTATACTTCTCTAAAAATCAATACAAGTCATTAAATGCACCTTTTTTAACCTCAAAATGACCCAAAATGACTAAAGACCAAGGCTAGTATAACATTAAATGATATTAATTAACATATAAAACACATTTTTACATATTTATTAATCCAATAAAACACCTAAAATACAAGTCTTTATCTATAGGGATCCCAATTTGACTTAGAAGTCAAATTTGGTCAACAACAACAATATGACCCAAGCAATCCACCTCTTAAACACCAAAATCACATTTGGAAGGTTTGGTATAAATTTGATGTTGTTATATAAATTAAATTATTTATTTCACATAATTAAAATGGTCTTTCAAATTTTTTTGTAGTTGAGGATATCATCAAAAAACACTAATACAAAATTTCTCAAAAAATGGACTAAAAATAAATTCATCAAATTCTAAAATGTAGATGGTGCATTTGTGAGGTGAAAAGGCATGACCATAAATACATAATGGCCTTCATGAATTATGAAATATGTTTTAGGTATGTCCTCATTGTATATGTTAATCAGATGATACCTAGAGCAAAGGTTTAACTTTGTAAAATAAATAGCACCATGTAATTCATCTAGCAAACCATCAATTATTGTGATAGGAAACTTGTCTTTGATGGTGTATTTGTTGAGTTATCTATAGTTTGAACACATCATATAACTATCATCCTTATTATAAATGATGACCATAGGGGAGGAATATTCACTTTGATTGTGTTAGATTATTCTTAACTCCAACATCTTTTGTATCATATTTTTAATATCATTATTCTAGGCATATGGATACTTTTAGGTTCTAATGTTGGGTGGCATACTTATTAGAATGATATTGATGTGATGATCATGTGCACAACTTTGGGGAAGTAATTTGGCATGTCACCAAAAATAATAGAATGGTCTTCCAACACCCTTTGTAAATTAAGATGTGTAGAATTCTTGGTTGGTTGAGCCTCTATGAAAAATAAGCATGCCACAAAACCTTTGCACCTTTTTTGATAATATTCATCATCTAGTGGGAACTAACCAGTTGTGGATATTTAGCTTGTAATCTATGTATTTTATATGTCCTACCTTTTGAATGGAAACTCATGAATAGTTTCTATAAATTCATCTCAAGAGTGCCCAAAGTGGTGAGCATCTACACTCCCAGAATAATGTTAGCTCCTCCCATGGGAATAACAAACATAGTGGAATCTAAAAAATAATCTCCCATAGAAAGCTTAATGATATGGAATTTTTCAAAATAGTTTATCATACCACTATCTATAATTCTGACCTAAAATTCTAGAGTTGGGTAAATGAAATAATTAAAATGAGAAGCTAACTTATTATTGATGAAGTTATGTGTACTCCCAGAGTCAATTAACAAAGTCACCTTTTATTTCTTCAAGAAACCCACCACCTTAATATTTTTAAGAGTACTAATGTCTAAGAGTGCATAAGAGGAAATAGAAGGTTGAGAATATTTAGATTCAACCTTAGGTTCTTCCAAACCTACCCTTGAAGCCTCCTCATCTTCTTCTCCTCATTGACACCATCAATGTAAAATGACTTAGTTTCAGCACATCTATGTCCTTTGATCAATTTACTATTTCAACCAAATCACAAACCTTTTACATGCTTTTCTTCCACTTGCTGAGGTGTCAATCTAGAAATCTACTGAAAGGATGGTGTTGAGAAGGCATATCCATAGACATTGGTGAAAGGTCTTCATTTGATTAACTATTTTTACTTAGCCATACATGCCCTTAGTATGGGTTTAGATATAGTAATAGGATGAAACAAGTGAACCTATAATTGGATGTTATCTTTGAGGTCTCCCAAAAATAGGTCAATCAAATTTTTATTAGTGATGTCTACCACATGTAATGAGATATTTTAAAATTGAGGAATATAGTCTTTGATAGTCCCAATTTGAGGTAATTTAGCTAGTTTATTGAAGTATTTTTTAGATACATTATTGTGATATTGAGTTGTAACTCCTCAAAAAATACTGACCATGAAACTAGGACACCCTTATTTTTATTTTGAGTACACAACCAACAATACAAAATGAATGGCTCAAGTTATAGATATAGAGAGGCTATAACCACATTTTATGAACATGGAATCTGATGTAAATCAAATAAATTTTCAATTTGAGTGAGCTAGGTGAGTGAATCATTACCATAAAAATTATGTAGGTCCACTTTTGGTAACATAAAATTAGGGATAGAATTGGTTTTGGTATTGTTTGGAGGAGGATAATCAAACTAAAGTGGTGGAAGGTTATTTTGTGGTGGACCAACTAACAAGTTGGCCAAGTGCCTAGATATTTGTTGCAATTGATCTGTAATGTTATCTAGGTCCCTTTTCAACCCTATAATGTCCCCTTAAACTATATTAAAATCATATTTTTTCACTATGCCCTACAAATATAACTTAATTTATTTAAATACCTCTAAAATACATAGATCAGAAGTTCCAACTCTATGTCATCCTTGTGTGGAGTTTTTAGACTAGCCATGAATAAACCCTAAAAAAAGTGTATTAGTGGAATACAGTATTGTAATTATCTTATTGAGATGAATCAATCTACTACTATTGTGTACAAGGGTGAAAATTTTGGTCCAAAAAAGTATACTGATAGAATATACCATTGTGATCAAAAGTTGTTTTTTTTGACCTGGTAGTGCCCTGAAAAAAATTACACCATAGAAACTTTCACAAATCAAAGAATTGATACCACTTGTAATAAAATTAATTAGATGATTTGAAACAATATAATTATATATCATATAATTAAGAATAGAATAACAAAATTTAAAATAATAATTGGTGAAAGAGCATAATACTTGAATATTATGAATGAGACACTTCAAGGGGGAAACTTCCACAATAATGCAATAAGAAAAAAATTCATAATATGATGATAAAAGACTAAGCATTGCTTCCTATATATATTCTACTTAGCCAAGGTTGTTCCATAGGTTGACCATATTAAAAACATAGAGAAATGACACAAGATAATATGAAGGTGTGTAAGGCACAAGTTAGCCACACATATCCCTAAACTCACTATAGGCTAAGGTCATAGCACATTATATAATTGTGAATGAGTTTTTTTGGTGTATAATGGATCTCTAACCCAATTCCCAACATATTAAAGTGTTCATCTAGCCCAAAGATGACTAGATGTTAGAGAGTCATGGGGATACTCCTCATCCTCTAAAGATATTATAGGAGGAGGAGGTGAGTCCCCATCACTACTCTCATCATTAGAATTAGAATATGAATATGTATCATTAGGAAGTTGCTTAGGTGAATTTGAATCAATATAAATATCATCAAATCCCAGTGCATCTAAGGAAGAATGAGTGTCAAGTGTGGAGTCTGAAAGACCTTGAAATTGAACACTTATCTCAATGAAAAACTCATGAGTGGTGGGATAGATAACCCTATATCCATTAAAACCGTTAAGATATCCCACAAAGATGCAAGTTTGACTTTGAGTTTCCATTGTCTTACATGTTTTATTATGAATACGTGTAGACATTATATTTTCTTACCTGTAGAGATGATTAATTAGGTGTCATAGGTCCTATTTATTTAAATACCCTAAATAAACCCTATCTTAAGGTTTAAATTATTTACTACTCACTATCCTAGTAAATAACCTTCACTTTTACCAGTTTACCCTTCCTAACCTCCTAAAAACCATTTATAACCTAAGAATCTACCCATATAACCAATTTACCCCTGTATGGAGTCATTACAAACAAATCCATCCATCCCTAAGCTATTCTCATCTACAATTAAAACAAAGGATCTATTTTGGGAAAATAAGTGATGATTCTTCTATGATTGATGCCAATTCTCCAAATCAACATTGATCCATCAATATATAGCCTACCTTTGCATTTAAGATGAGAAAATTAAGAGCCTATAAATGTTGTTTGAATTCTTGGAGAGCTTGATGATATTCATACTAACACTTTGGTGGATTTTTCATTGCATTCAATCACATCCTGTATGTAACCCAAGCTGCTACCTATGCTTATGGAAGAAGTCCATTTTGCTCAAAAGCTGATTAAAGGTAAGTACCATATTTTATTTTTATCATTATCTTTTAATAATTATTCATTTATCTATCCATTTAATTATTAAAATATTATTAGCATCCTTTGTTATCCATTTATCCATTCCTATTATCAAATCTACCTCTTTTCAATCTCTGCTTTATTAAACTCATCCACACAAAATTGATGTCAATTCATTCTAAATCAACACCAATTTTATTTATCAACAACGATCATGTTAGGATCAACATCGATCTACTATGTTTAATACACATGACCTGAGACATTATCTTAAGATTCAATTTGTAATCCTTTTTTGATTACTATTATTTGAACATGGCCTTCTCCTTGTAGATGACTCTACCCATTTTAGTTCATGATGTGACCAACATAATTGATCTTCTTATAGTCCTTCAATCTTTATTTATAGATTAGATTGATATAGACTTTACACTATCCCTCTATGACATCATCTATGTACCCTCTCATGAATCCTATGAAGAATCATTGTCTATAAGTCAATATGATGTATATTTTGATTTTGCTTATTGGGAAGAATATTTTATTTACATTGTTGAATTAATTAAGGAAGAAAATCTAAATTAGAATTATTATTGCATCATTTATCTATTGTAATTTATTCTAATTTTATTTAACTTAATTAGATAAACAATGGACTGACATCCATCTAAGGAAGTGTATGACTTCCTATAATTGATCTTTGATCAAGCATCCCACCCATCTCTTTTATTAATATATTTTTCTCAAGTATTCACATGTGTGTAGGTTAACCTTACAAACCAAAAAGGAGTTTTCACTATCATTGGTTTCAAGTAGTGTGAAACATCTACCAATCCACATGTATCCATATAAACCCTCTTTTATTTCAAGTTTTTGAGAGTCATATTTCAATTTAAAAGAAAATGAAAAATTAATTCAAAATTATGGCATGCCCAATGGGACCCCTAAGGTCTCACTCTTTTTATTAAAATTCATTTTTGAATTTGTTTCTCTCTTCCTTTATTTTGTTTGTTAAAATCATCCAAAGAAAATTGAAATTGCACTTTTTTCCTCTTAAAGGTTAAACAATCTACATCCAATTTGCTTGTTTAATTTTCTCACATAGGATAATCTAGATGTTAAATTTATTGTAATCATCACTTTTATCACACACAAACCAAATCACATTCACAATAAACTCATCAAAACACCTAACATAAGGGAACTAATAGGGATTTCATCACCTCACAACAACCTTCTTCATGATGATCCCACTTGGATTTCACCACAAAGGGGAGAACCAACTTAGTTATTTAGCTAAGTATAAACTCTAGTCTATTGGTATATTTTGGATAAGTGCCCAACACCCTTATGTTGTGGTGTATGAAATGAGGGGTTAGTACCTAACAATAAGCCAAGTATTGGTACCAATACATAAATTCTTGAGGGCCAAAAAAAATATGAGACCATCTTTAGATCTCCACTTCTCAGGACCCTCGGTATACTTATTTTTATTTTTTTCAAACTCTAACATTAAAAAGTAAAAACTTTTTGGAATGAATTTAGTGTGTGCATCTTTTCATCCTCACTTAAAATGAGATAATAAAAAATAATATTTTGTGTGATTTATATTTCTTATTTTTATCACTACATGGTTTTGAAGAGACAACATTCACAAAATAAAATTGAACCCCCTCTGTGTCTTCATCTATGGAGAATTCTCCAAGCCCCCCCTACTTTTCTTAAGTCCACAGGGGAAGGCATCCCTCAGTACTACACCTAGGGTGATCCTTAGTTTTCCACCATACTAGATAGCAGTCCCATATCTCTTAACCATTATATCACCTATAGATCCATATGTATCCCAGTATCTCCCCATACTTAGTTATCTCAACATCCATATGGCATGGCCTTTGAGGAGGGTGAAGGATTTACTACTATCATGGTGACTTCCCATAATAATCCCCCTCTTACTAGTCTTGATACCAATATGACATAACCCTTAGGTAAACCACATTTGATGACATCTAGTGCTCCATCACTAACCATTACTCAAACTCAAAACTTACCATTCTTCAACCTACATCTACCTAACCAATTATTACCTCACTCCAAAACCTAGTCATATTGGTCTCATCAACACTTTTGCCAATTCAAACTAGTATACCTTTAAGTACCCAAATACAACCATTACAATAGGCTCCTATGAGATAATCACTTCAGTAATATGTGACCTTAACCACCAAATATGTAGTGCCTACATAGGCTATTGGATCTACATATATCCCTTTAAAAACTCCATAGTATGTGGTGGCTTCTTAACCCATCATAACCATGTCAATAGGATATCCCCTATCTTAGGATTTTTGCACACTATTACCTACATACCAGCTCCCACAACAAAACATTTTGGGAGGAGTCCCTTAACATAACATTCAACTTGATCTCATGAGCATCCTTATTAATAATATGGATAACTTGAAAGCTTCTATCTCTAAGAAAAATAACATTCTAACCTATGAATAGATTTGTAATGAACCCATCAACCCAAAAGTTCCTATCAAATCTTATCCTTCATAATGAAAACTCCCTAAGTTTACCAAATTTTAGAATAAGGAGGACCCACAACAAAATATATGAGCATTTTGACATGTTTGTTACCTCATAGCACATGATGATGTGCTCCTTTTTAGGACATTCCCTATGTCATTAGCTGGAACTACCCTAGATTAGTACATCTCAATCTCATAACATTCCCTCTTTTCCTTTGGGCAACTAGCTCAAATATTCCTAGAACACTTTTCCATCAATATAGCAACAAAAGTCACCATTATGGACCTTTACGCCATCTAAAAATTTGATGATGATTCCATCATCAATTTTTTAGTTAGATGAATAAATTTAATCAATCAACTCACCTTCATTATACCATAGTTGGAGTTAATCAATTTATTTACTATAGCTTATGGCAAACACATCTCATCAACACTATGGGTACAGTCTTTTAAAACTTTTGATGAGGTCTTTTAAATGGCTCACAAGCTTGAAATTAGAGCCCTTAAAGAAGGGAAGGTTAAACTTTGAAACAATAACTTTAATTTGAACCCTCAAAAGGGAATACTAGTAACAAAAACAATAAAACCAAATGGGCTACCAATGTCATAGTTGTGAAGTCAACACCAACTCAAACCAAAAACCAATCCAAGCCCTCCACTTCATAGGCACAATCTCAAAAGCTGTTAACATCATTTCCCCCATGATAATATACCCCTCTAATAGAATCTTATGCATTTATCTCATATAAAATCCTAAAGGATTCTCTCATTGAACTCCCTCCTATTAGAGCTTTCAATGAGTCTCATCCTAAACCTAGTTAGTTTAGGGGAAATGACTTCTATAATTTTAATCGTGTAATAGGCCATGATGTTAGTAGATGTCATTATTTCAAAGGCTTGGTATAAAATCTTATATATTAGGGGTAATTATAAATACATAATCCTAATGCACCTATGAACTAATACATGGATATATTTAGACAACCATTCCCTAATCATCCCTCTACATTAAATTCAATACAAGCTAAATCTAGATCCACATCAGAACATGAGACCCTTGTAATTAACACTATCCATGACCAAATTCTACCTAAATTATTTATTGATTCCCCTATCATTGATCTCCTTATAGGAGACACTTTTAAACCATCCAAACTAAGTGAATACATCACAAAAACTTCCTTTAATTTGTTGGATCTCATTGTTTAGGACCGATTGGAAGAATCCATATCTAAAAACACTCAAGAATCAAAAGAGAAAAAATTATTGAAGAAAAGGTTTATGTTGAAAATCTATAATATTTCATTCCTCACACCATTTTGATACTTTTATCTCACATACCTATTCCCTCTAACCTATTAATCTCCAAGGAAATTGTAATGTTACCTCAAAATATCTCTAGATCAGCTCCCCCTATTACAGAGGAGGCATTCAAACAAGAGAGAATAAAGGAAAAACTATAGATACCAGAAACAAAAATTTAGGATCCCCAAGTGGAAAATATCTACAACATCTTCTTGTTAGGATTTAACTAGCTAAAGAGGACATCCATACAACCCCTGAACAGATATGAAAAGGGAAAGGACCATTGGTCCCTATTCAAACTAGAGAATATGTATTAGGGACCCATCATTTAGCTAAACTAAAAGCTACTATTATAGAATCTACCACTCAAACACAAGTACCATCACAAGAACATATCCCCACTATGGTCATACCAATCCATAATATATTAAACCCTTATCACCCACCTAGTTTAGGAGTAAAGACTTACCATCAACATAAAGTGCCTATCATAAGGACTATCTAAGTAGCTAGCTTAAGAGGCCAAGGTTTGAGACCACATATCTCTCCTCCACTATCACCCCAAAGGATGGAAAAGTTGAGTCAAGACCCATTGAAGGTATCTTATTCTAAGATCCTTGATTACTATATATAGAATTCCTTAATCATGTTACCACCTATAATTCTTGTCAAATCACATATTAAAAAATCATCATGGTATAGAGAAAATAGGTCATGTACATACCATTAAAAATCACATTATGACATATAAAGTTATAATGTATTAAAGGTCATAGTCCAAAATCTGTTAGACAAAGATGATCTCTTAATAGAATAATCAGATCATTCCCATCCCCTATAGTTCCATCCACCATAGAAAATAACATGTCAAATAAAGTTGTGAAGGAGGATAGAACCATTGATTGGGTTCAACATCACTCTCTCCTCCTAATGGGGATGACTCTGAGAGCACAAATTCCCCTTTATTCTAGATAGATGTGGTTCATAGAGCCACATGATCCTAAGCACAAGGTCATAAGACCCACAATCATGAGAAATCTAAAATAACTATCGCTAAAGCATTGAATCCTACAAATATTCTAATAACACTTTCCTTCAAAATTAAGGTCTTTATTTTAGGAAAGGTAAAAAATAATAATTCTTTAGAGCTCATACAAATATATATCCTAAAGCAACTGCATCAACTACCTATCAAGATTTCCTTATATGAATTTATCTAGAACTCTCCACAACACCATGAAGCCATGATATAAGCCTTAAAGCCTATATAAATACAAGTAGATGAGCCTAAAACATTATCAACCTTCATTGCATCACTTCAAAAACCCTTATTTATAACATTTCATGATTTAGAGATACCACCCTTATAGTCAAAAGACCAAGCTCTTTCTTTTTTTATTATTACTTAAATAGATCAAACTTAGATTAAAATATTCATGATAGATAATGGTGCTAGTATAAACATTATCTCTTCCCATGCATATAAACAATTGCATCCACCTAAGATAGTGGTAGCCCAATCACCTACCATTATATGAGACTTTAATGATATCATTTCCCCTACATTAAAAATGATAGTACTTCACATTATGGTAGGTTCTTGGGTTCTCCTTTAATTATTCTATGTTATTGAAGGAGAATTATAATATAGCATTCTCTTAGGACATCATGGATATGCACTATGCACTATGTCCCCTCAACATTGCATCAGTGCATTAAATTTGAACATGAGGGAAAAATTCATGATGCCCTGACTGACCCCCACCCTTCTAAAACCTAAAACCTTACCTTTTGACATAATGACATCCTAATTCTATTATAAAGTGATACCCTATCCATATCTAATGAAGCATCCACTAGCACAACCATCCCTGCATTGAGACTAGGAAAGGAAACCATCAATTCTACCTTCTAATAGATTTCAATTAGAGAGTGCCAATTACTAATTCTTAATACCCTCCCTAAATCACAAGAATATGGATGACTTGATAGATAACTAGCTTATTATCTGAATTTAGGGGAAACTATTCCCTTTGGTCCACCATTCCTTCACACCCATCTGATTTATGGAGGAATTGACTAGCCTTCTTTGGGCCTTTCTAAAGAAACTCAGGCTAAACTATTTGCTTCCAAATTTTTATTTCTTGATAAACCCCATTTTGTGAAAACATACCTAAAATGATGCACCTAGAAAGGTTCAGTATAGGACATTACAAAAAGGGATTACGCGAGGTTGTATTGGGGGAGTTTAGAAAACCCCATGAGAAACATGGCCTTAGCTTTAGAAAAAATCCCAAATTCTCCCTGAGTTTATTGTTCCCCCCATCCCTAAAGAGGATACACCATCCTTGCCATTAGACACCCCTTCCTTGATTGGTAGCATTGTATCCATTCTACCTAAAAAAAATTTAGTCAGTGTCATTTTCATAGAACCTCTCATCTATCAGTGTAATGCTGAGATCTACACCATTCCTCTATCCTAATTTAACATGATAGGGTATAATTCTCCTACCATCTTTGTTCTTTAGTGTCAAGATGATGAGTCCATCTTAACTTAACTACACACTAAAAACTCTCATCTACATAAATCCCTCCCATCAAAAACCTCTAGTCTTCTAAATGAGGCCACCAGTGATGTTAACATAAGTCCCTAAAAACTCTATGCATCATTAAGATTAGTAGATCCTTAGGAACATCAATATTAAATTATGTTTCTATCTTATCATAGTGAAGCATTTTCTTGGTCTTATAGAAATATGCATGATCTTGATCCTACCATCATCATCCATAATATCTTTACATTTCTTGATGTTAAGCCTATTAAAAAAAAGCTCCAAAAAATGCATCCTCACATTGCACTCTTAGTCAAAGAAGAGATATCATGCCTTCTATCCATTAATTTCATCTAACCTATCAATTAACCTCAATGGGTATCTAACATCATCCTTGTAATGAAGCCTAAAGGGAGTCTTTACCTTTGTACTAATTTTTGAGAGCTCAATCTCACTTGTCCAAAGGATGACTTCCCTCTCCCCAATATTGATCAGTTAGTAGATTTGATTTTTAGCCATGAAATGTTATCATTAATGTATTTTTTTATAGATATAATTAGATCCTTATCACACTAGAAGACCAGCATAAGACCTTATTTATTACTCCCTAGGGGACTTTATACTATCATTTTATGCCTTTTGGCCTAAAAAATGTAGGAGCCACTTATTAGAGAGCCATGACCTACATTTTCCATGATATTATCCAAAAAATTGTGGAGGATTATGTAGATAATCTCCTCGATAAATCAAAGTTATGAAAAGATCACCTTTTTATTTTAAAGGTTTATTTAACCACCTAATCTAATTTCATGTTTGTTTAAATTCCAAAAAATACATTTTTTGGAGTATTGATGGGAAAAATCCTTGGATTTATTGTTTCCATCTATTCAATATAATTTGACCTTACTAAAATAAATACCATCTTAGAAATGTCACGTCCATCCAATCTAAAGTAGCTCTATAGTTTGTAAGGTAAATTGTAATCTATCCATCATTTTATCTCCCAATTATCTGATCATTATCAACCTTTCCATCACCTTTTAAGAAAGGATATTTTATTTAAGTGGGATTATGGTTGTCAAGATGGTTTTGAATATATTAAGAGATACCTTATCTCACCACTAGTTCTCACCCTTTTGAATGAAGGATAACCATTATTCTTGTATATATCCACTACTGACCATGCCTTTAGAGCAATGTTGGCCCATCATGATGAGAAGCACAAAGAGTAGGTTGTGTACTATATCATTTTTACACTTGTCAAATATAAGACACATTATTCTCATACAAAAAAATTATTCCTAGCTCTTATTTTCATTGCTACTAAACTACGACATTATCTCCTCAATAATAAAACTTACATTGTTATGAACATCAATCCCCTAAAATTCATGCACTCCAAGCCTTATCAAAATCAATCAATGTCCAAGTGTATTATACTTTTTGTGGAATTTGTTTAGAATTTATACATCAAAATTCAATTAAATTTCAAATTATCATTGATCAGCATGCTGAGGCACCCATTCTTGAGAGTCAACCTATTAACTATGAATTTATTGATGAATCTATAGCCTCCACATCTCAACTAGATCTATAATATCAAATGACTCTCTTCTTTGATGGATCCAAATGTGAATGTGATGGTGGAGGTGATATTATCTTAATTCCCTAGGGGGACACCTATCCCTCTATCCTTTAAACTCTATTTCAATTTCACTAACAATATGGTAGAGTATGAGGCTTTAATCATAGGTCTCCAAAACACCTTAGATTTGGGTATTAATACACTCAATATCTATGTTTATTCATAGATTATGGTTAACCAAATTAAAGGCATCTATTAGTGTAAGAATGATACTCTTCAGTATAAAACATTAGCTAATCAGTTTCTAGCCACCTTTGAGTATTTTGTGATATACACCACCCCTCGATTGACTAACAAATTTATGGATACTATGGCCTCCCTGGCCTATTTTATCCCATCCTCATCTTAGGAGTCTAAGTCATTTATCCTCATTCATAGGATAAATCAACCCTCTTTTACCAAAATTAACTTCCCATCCATCCATAATGTGGAGGAGAATCCATCAGATCTTTGGTATTCTCATATATTTAATTATTTATGTAGGGGTATTATTCCTCTAGATCTATCTAAAAGTGATAAGTAAGCCTTTCAGCATCATATCAGCCATTTTGTCATAATGGGGGTGTCTTTTATAATCATGGTTTTGATGACATTCTTCTTCATTATCTCCAAAATCATGAAGCTACATTGTTATTAAGGAAGCTCATGATGGATCATGTGGAGGACACTTTAATGGCCACACTATCACTAAAAGAATCCTATAGTTAGGTTATTATTGGCCCACTTTAAATCAATATTTCTACAAGTATTTTAAGAAGTGCATCAAGTGTCAACAACATGCCAACTTATCCCATATCCCAAGCCAAACATTACAATTTACTTGATACTTTTGGCCCTTATCTCAGTGGGGGCTTGATATTATAGGAAAATTTAATCCTAAATCATCCTAGCATCATGGGTTTATCATTACTGCCACTGAGTATTTTAGTAAATGGGTGGAGGTTATCCCCGTTATCTCCACCAAAGTAGATAAAATCATTGAATTCATTACTCAACATATCATTTGTCACTTTGGTGTCCCTCATAAGATCATCATAGATAATGGAAAATATTTTAAGAATAAAAAGTTCAAGAGTTCTATGATTCTTTCATCATTAAACATAGTTTCTCCTCTCCCTACTATCCCCAAGCTAATGGTCAAGTTGAGGCATCCAATAAGAATCTAATCAAAATCCTAACCAAATTCATCAATGAAGTAGGCAAGAACTAACACTTACATGTTCCCTATACCTTATGTGCTTATCAAACTAGTATTTAAACCCCTATAAGTGTTACACCATTCTCCCTCATCTATGGTACTATAGTTTTACATCCTCTTGAAGTTCATATTCCATCCATTCACATCTCCCTAAGAGATATCATTTATAAGGATGACTTATGTCAAGAAAGACTAGCCTAGCTTAAACTCTTAGATGAGCATCACTTGGCTACCCTTGACCATCTACATGTATATCAAGAAGAAATTAAACATACTTGTAATAAAAATTTAAGTAGCATGAATTTAACATTGGCGATATTGTCTCAAAAGATAATCAACATGTAACTAATATGGAAAAAAACAAAAGGGGAAAATTTGCTCTAAATTGGCTCAAACCATATAGCATCACCCATAAATATGGATCTAGGGAATGTCACTTGGCCTCTCTTAATGAAAAATTAGAGAGAGAATCTCTTAATGCCTTACATCTACATCCTTTCTACTACTAATTACTCTTAATCTCTTTGGTCAACCTACTTTAGTTTATAGGTTTCATATCCCTATTAGTCATATACCAAATAATGATATCTAGAGATATGTGGTTTTTTGGAAGCTTTACCTATTATTAATCTTAAATATGAATACCCAACTCTATTCATAGCATGATTTAATTGGATAATCTCCACCTATTATGGGAAAGAGCTCCAAATCATTATCCCTTGAAATCCCTTCCCATCACTACATTAATTTCAAGAATAAATCTATTTTATATTATAAATCAAAGCTTTGGGAAATTATCCTAAAATACCCAAGTCCAATCCACAAAATAAAAATAGCATTAGGATCAAAATCAAAAGCAAATAATCTATAAAATCAAAAGTAAATAAATATGAATAGACTTCTCCCTTGAAGGACATCTATATTAAATCCACATAATCTATAAAACCATACAAAATATCAAAATCAAAAATTGATGCCTCAAAGGATAGCTATTTAAAAAATCATATCTTAATATATATACTATGCCCTCAAAAGATGGTTATCATTCATAAAGTATCCCTATAAATATTCCTACATTGTTCAACTTTCTTTAATTTAGTAGACTTCCCACATTGATTAGTATACATGGATTAACACACTAGGATTCTAAGTTAACCCTTAGTTTAAGGTATTTAAGATGGAAACATCTTATTATTATAACCCATTTTTTATCACATCCTAAAAGTAAATCAATCAAATCCTAAACTTAGTTGACCTAAAGTTCTTATAACTTTTATTAACACTAAGTTAAAGATGAATATGCATCAATTTTAAATGGTTTTCCTTGGGACATGGTATGATCCAATTAATGAGAACTAAGCCTTTTTTAAATAAAATTAATTACAAAATTTCCATCCATAATAAACAAATATACAAATCTAAATCTATATCATAACATAATCCACAATCCATTAATCTATAAACCATAATCCATAAACCATTCAAAATCCATAATCATGAATCAT
Source organism: Torreya grandis (assembly GCA_037957365.1). Classification (NCBI taxonomy): domain Eukaryota; kingdom Viridiplantae; phylum Streptophyta; class Pinopsida; order Cupressales; family Taxaceae; genus Torreya; species Torreya grandis. The sequence continues at coordinate 853,304 of JARHVA010001064.1, read as the reverse complement.
GATTCATAATCCATAATCCATTAATACATTAATCCATAAACCATTTAAATCATAATCCACAATCATTAATCATGACCCATAATCCATAATCCATAAACACATTTCATAAAATCTACAAATCCACAATCAAATAATAAAATTGCCATCCATAAATCCATAACTAATTCCATATATAGTCCATAATTCATAATATAATTAACTCATAATCACATAAACATAATCATATCCATTTTTATCATAAGTATTTTAAAAATCAATCCATCACATCCATAATACATAATCCATGAATAATCTATAATATAAGTAGGATCCATACAACATTTCATAATTTAACTCATCTAATTTCATCGCATAAAAATTCATAATCATAGTAATATAATATAATCCATATCATTAGAACCATCAAATTAAAAAACCCATAATCTAATTAAAAACTATAAATCCATAATCCATAAATAGCTAAATCCATCCATAAACATAATAATCCATAATCCATAACAATCCATAACCATAAATCTATAATCCATCACATCATATAATCCATAACAATGTAAGCATCCATAAAAAACTAAATCAATAACATCCATAAACATAATGATCCATCCATAAAACATAATCACCCATGAATCCATCAATCACATAATCCATAAAACATGAAATATATATATATATATATATAAAATCAATATACTTCATGATGTCTATATATATGTCAATGGATCTTTGGCTAGTACAAGTGAATATATATACATGTAGAGATACTATGTAAACTCTAATATACTCAGGTGAATACTTGGTATATCTCCACCCCCATATCTATCCATGTCTCTCCTTTGTATAACACTCCCCATGCTGATGGAGTCTATATGTATCCACCTGGAAGACCTGCCTTGTCTGGCCATATAGGTCACATAACAAGGAGTCCCTCAAAGCTATTATAAAACAATAAAATTATAATATCTCAACTCCATTTCTACCTCCATATATTGATCCATACTTAAATTCCCTTATAGTCTTGTGCTAAGCCCCACCATCTCCCCAATCACCTATAGTGAGGACTCCCTCTCCTCCTCCCTCCTCCTCTGAGTCTCTAATTCTACCTTGTACCTATGATGCTCCTCTACCACCATGTCATGAATCAACTATAAATAATAAAACCCTACTAATAAATTATTCAACTAAGTATACATTATATCACATTCCAACTATGCTACATTTAGTGCCCCCTATGTTTTAGTCATATGTCCATCTAAATATACACACCACTCCTATAGAATATCCCTCTCTACAATCAGCTCAATGACATCTATCTCATCCTCATCTCCCCCTTCCATAACCACCTCATTTCCCATCTCATCTACTATTTCCTCCCTATTATCCCCCCCTCTCCTTAGAACTAAACTCCTCATCTACCTCCTCCATCTCCTCATCCTCTCCTCCCTGGCTTGGTCGAACCACCCTATCTTGCCATGATGCCCACTACTCTACCCACCAATCTGTATATGTGGGAGTGCACGTCATATCCTATATGTCCTTCCCTACTAGTATCTTCTCTTATTATATCAAAACATCTCCCACCACTAGTCCTAATAGTTCCCACTTTATCTCATCCTACATGTATACATATGGGGTCTATAAAATGTCCTACATTAAACCAAAGTATCATAATACTTGGTCAAAATAGAGATACTCCCACTAATCTTTCCTCCTCCTTGTAACCCACCACTCCCTCCATATCCCTTTCATATCTTCTTCCATATTATGCCACTTAGTAAATCATAGATATGGCCTCTAAATAATATTTGTATCCCTTAACCCCTCTAAAACACCCCTATAATAATCCAAATCTATGACAATGAAATCTGTGAAGCTATGTGCTAGATTAGCCTTCTAGTATAGGAAGTTCATGTTGTAATCAATCTCATACCACCATATCCATGGGGTACTTATGGTCCACACTCTCTTAATGTGCCCATATGCCCAACACTATAATATAACTATAACATCTAGACCATAACATCTCTAGGTCCTCTAGCCCTAAAGCTCCCTATATATCTATGCTATTAGAGTGAATGCCCATGAAAAAATAATGAAATAATCCAACATATCCATAACCACTCTAGTAAAGATCCATGGAAATCTCCCTCTCTTTAAGTTTGGGAGTGCATAGCATTAGATCAATAGCATCATCATCAACATGCCTCTCCTTACTATGTCTCACTATAAAAAGGCCCAAAAGTGACACCACTAGCAATAAACCTAATCCTTTTGGAATTATCACCATAAAGGTACCTCAAATATATATCTTGGCCCTACTCATCCACTAATACTATGGGTACTCCCTATACTATAACTCTTAATATCAGATAAATATCATCATTGGTGATGGTCATCTCATTGATCGATTACTAGAATGTCTTGATAATGACATCCCATCGCTCTATCAATACCACCAATAATATTGTATCTTGATGAATGCATTGATAATGATGCACCCCTCCCAAGCCTATGACCTCTAGGTAGGCCCAGTCATCATCATTTAGACACACTCATAATCCCTCTAATAATGGTGTCACTCATATTCTCAATCATAGTAGCCCTCATGCTTATCATTAATATCCCCTATAAGCCTAAAAATATCCTAAAACCTCTAACTTATCCTCAAACCCTAGGTAATTTCTTAAGTCCTTCCCATTTGGTATAAATCAGCAATGATTCCCTATAGATTAGTGTTATTTTCCTAGATTAGCACTATCATCTTGGATTAAATCCATTTTGTTGGAACAATGTCAATTCCTTATAAATTGTCTAATTCACTAGGGAATCAACATCGATTCCACAGTGTCATTCCTCCATAATCTACCCTAGCCCTAGATCCTTAAAATCCTTAAAATCTTTAAAAAATTCAAAAAATTCAAAAAATTAAGAAAATAAATGACCTACCTCATCTTGGGAGCATCATCATCATCATGAACCATTACCACCAGCCACCATCTCACATCATAGAAATCTCATCATTTGAGCTCTCAAGCATCATTTGGGGTCTCTTATATTATGAATGAGCCCTTTTATATGTTGGACTTGCTTATATACCCAACTTTAGATCAATGTTGATCTATTTTGGATCGATGCCATCCATCTAGATCATCACCAATTCATTTTAGATCAATGTCAATTAGCCCTTTTTTTACACTACTTATACTCCTACATACATCAAGCCTTGCTCCTTAGACATTATTTTTTCCTTACCACATTTACCCTATTATTCAACCTATACCATTTCACAATTTCAACCCCTTGATGGTCCCATAACCTGCATAAGATATATACTCTTTTGGGTATCTCCTCGCAATGAGTCCCAAGAGTACATTCTCCCTTAAGAATAAATGTCTATAGGTATCACACACATCATTTAGAACATTAGATGCTTTAGCAACTAACCCTATCATTTATTCTCTTGTTTAGCCTTTGTTATGCCCACCTATTCATAGTTGTGGCATCTAGTTATAAGATTTGCTTTGGGGCATCTCTGCCTATATTATCTTTCATCCTACTAGTGCAAAACATATGCTTCATGTTATGCATCTACATTTATTAGATCATATCTATTAGTTATCCATCCCATCCATTTTTCAAACCCATCACCTACACCTTATCCTCTATCAACTCCTAGTTTTGGGGGGGGGGTACTTCCTCACATAAACCTAGGGTAGTGGACCCTTCATAGATTTTGTCTCATGACACATATCCCATACCACTCCATAAAAAGGGGTAAATTAAGACACATAATTTCATACCCCTAGGTATGATTAATTAGGTGTTATAGGTCTTATTTATTTAAATATCCTAAATAACCCTATCCTAAGATTTAGATTATTTACCATTCACTAGCCCAGTAAATAGCCTTTACTTTTACCCCTTTACCACTCCCAACCTCCTAAAAACCATTTATAACATATGAATCTATCCGTATAACCAATTTATCCATGTATAGAATCATTACGAATAAGTCCATCTATCTACAAGATATTCTCATCTAAATTTAAAACAAAGGCTCCATTTTGGGCAAATCAGCGATGATTCTCCTATGATTGTTGTTGATTTTTTAGATCAACATTGATATATAAATATGCATCCTACCTTTGAATTCAATATGAGAAAATTGAGAGCCTCAAAATGCTATTTGAATTCCTAAAGACCTTGATGACATTTATACTAGCACTATGCTATATTTTTCATTGCATTTAACCACATCCTCTATGCAACACAAGTTTTTTCCTACACCTATGGAATAAATCCATTATGATCACAATCTGATCAAAGGTAAGTAATGTATTTTATTTTTATCTTTATCTTTAAATCATTATTTATTTATTTATCTATTTAATCAATAAAATATTATTAACATCCTTTGTTATCCATTTATCCATTCATATTATCAAATCTACCTCTTTTCAATCTCTAATTTATTAAACTCAACCAAAGAGAATTGATGTTGATTCATTTTCAATTGATACTAATTCTACTAATTAGCACTGATCCTATCAAGATCAACATCGATCTATTGTGTTTAATACATAGGACCTAAGACTGTATCATAAGCTTCCATTATCAATCCCTTTGATGGTTATTATTGTTTGAACATGGCCTTGTCCTTGTAGATAAATCTACCCAATTTATTTCATGACATGACCTGCATCATTGATCTCCCTATAGTCCCTCAGCCTTTATTTGTATATCAGAGTGATATATCCTTTGAGCTAGCCCTTTGTGCCATTATATATGTACCCTCTCATGAATCCTATGAAGAATCATTAGCTATAATTCAAGTTGATGTAGATTTTTCTTATTCTTATTGGGAAAAATATTTTATTTACATTACTAAACTAATCAAGGAATAAAATATGAATCAAAATTATTATCACATCATTTATCTATTTTAATTTCTTATGCTTTTATTTCTCTTAATTATATAAATAGTGGAATGACATCCATCTAAGGAAGTGTAACACTTCTTGGAACTGATCTTTGATTAGGAAGTCTACCCATATCTTTTATTAATCTATTTTTGTCAAGTATTCACATGTTGTAGGTTAACCTTCCCAGCCAAAAATGAATTCTCACTATCACTAGATTCAAGCGGTACATAATGTCTTACAATCCATAGGTATCCACATAAACCCTATTTTATTTCAAGTTTTCAATAAGTCATATTTAAATTTAAAATAAAATTAAAAAATACTTAAATAATATGAGCCATAGAAGGATATACAAACACTCATAAGTACTTAACTATAGGTTTATGACTACTCCATGATTCAAAAGGAGTGACTTTCTTAAATTATTTATGAAGAAATCAAGTTTGTATATAACAAGCATAGTTAATGGCCTCAACCCAATATTGAGGTGCAAGAGACTTGGAGTGTATCATATAATTGTTCATTTACTTCAAAGACCTATTATTGTGCTCTACAACACCATCTACTAAGGACTAATGGAATTGTATACTATAGTTCAATCCCATCTGAAGTGTAGAACTATTAAAACTAGTTATTGACATATTCACAACTATTGTCAATGTGCAAAATATTAATGACTTTAGTTGACTAATTTTATACAAGCACCTTGACATACTAAAAATGATTAAAGACTTTAGATTTATGCTTAAGAGGTACACCCAAGTATACCTCAAAAATTCATCAATAAAGGTAAAAATGTTTTAATTTGTTAAATGGAGTTGGAAATGGACCAACAATGTCACTGTGAACAAATTCCAATGTCTGTGTAGCTCTCCATGATTTTCCTATCACACTTATCTTCAATATGCTTACTAAGTAAGCAACCTTGGTAAACTTTGTCATAAAAATAAACACATGAAAACCTTGAAACCATGTCATGATGACTTACTTGATATAAGTAATGTTATTTGATATGGAATAATTTCTCATGCCATAATTTACTCACCCAATCTAAATGAGTGAGTAGTGTAGTGGAGGGTTAACTACAAGTAAAATGAGATAAACTATATAATTGTGACTGGTGATTTGATTTCCCAAATGTAAATATGGAGTCACTTTTTTATTCCATAATATCCATTAAATTAGGTTTGAATTCAACTCTCTTGCCCAAACCAATGTGAGTAATCTAATAAATAGATAGGATTTTAATGGATAATGAGGGAACACATAAAACAACATGTGATGTCCCATCATTCACTTCAACATATCCTATCCCAATAAATTCTATGGAAGTGTCATCATGGATCAAGATGAAATGCATAAAAAAGGATCCAAGGATGAAAAAAGGATATGAGATGAAGCCATGTGGTACAAAGTTCTAGAATCAATTACCCATGTGGATGGTTAGGACACATATACAACAAGTTATTTGCCCTTATATTTTCCCTTTCTAGTATCTTTGACCTTTGAAGACAATTGTGTTGATGAACTTTGATTGGTTGAATCAATGACACTGATGTTATGCTTCTACTTCTTCATGCATTTGGTTTCAATAGTGATGTTTCTATCGACATGTGCTTAGATTTGATGTTCTTAGGGCCATCATTAGAGTTGAGAGGGTGGAATGCACCTAGATAAAACATGAGAGTGTTGTATAGTCATTGGGTTTTTATATAAGAGTTTTAGTACTTCCTCATACTTTTAAGACTTTTGACTTCCTTGTGTAGTCATTAAAGAAGTCATCCCACTCTACAATTGAAGTTAAGGAATACTAGAGTAGTCACAAGTTCTGGCTACCAAATTTAGGGATATCAAAGTAGCCAAAAATTCTAGGAATGAAAATTTGGATTGATAGAGTAGTCAAAATTTCTAACAATGGAACTTTGGACTGTTAGAGAAATTGAGATTTATAATAACATAACTTTAGACTACTAGATAAGTTAAATATTGTAGCAGTTAAACTTTGGTAGTTAAAGCATTAATAAGTTCTAGTAGGTGTTGAGAAGACCCAAAAATATGGAACATAACAATTTGAGGCATCAAAGGTAAAAATCTTGTCTACAACCATCATAGATAAATACTATAAAATTAGTCAAGATTTATGATAAGTGCAACATGTATATAATTTATGTCGAGCAAGAAATCTATAGATCTGGTATGGCTATGGAAAATACACCCAAAATCCACAAAGGATCTTAAGAAATATATAAAAACCTATAAAATTATTTTTCCTTAGAGACCACAAATGGTGTAGATTTGCATGAAATCCAAAAAAATAACTTACCCTCTAAAATGGCCAAAATTGACTATCACAAAACTAGGTTGTGTTTACAGCCAATCCTAGGGTTTTGACACCTTATAAATCTAATGGTGCTAGTTGTTTTGAATAAAACCTACCAAATGAAATATTATAAATAAGAGACACCTTTTTATTGTTCTTTTTTGAATTTGGATCAACATAGACCCCAAAAGAAGAGCAAAATTTTTAAAAATGTGAATTTTCAATGTGATAGGTCAAAGAATGGAAAATATGTGAGGTTCAAGATGAAAATCAATATTTCATAACATGAAAAATGGAATTCATCTATCATAAATTCTCTAATAGCATTTTATAGTGGGTCACAATAAAGGATTAGGTTAGGATAGGATCGAATTCATGAATAAATTACCTGTGGTAGAATCAAAATCAAACGTGAGTTAGAAGAGGCCTATTACTTAACCATCAAAATATTACAATACTAACATTATCATCATTGAGCCAAAATAGATTTAGGATAGGTAAATATATATTTGTAAGATAAACATGTCCTTACATCCTTATGAATATGGGATTATCTTTGACATTGACCTAAAAAGACACCTAAGCAAGCTATCTAAACTATGTAGGAAAAAACCATTAAATAGAATAAAAACCTACACTAACACTTTCCATATTAGATTCAACATCCAAAACTAAAATAACTTTATCTCAACCTTGGATCTAATATATGACATTAAAATACATACATACATACATACATACATACATATATATATATATATATATATATATATATATATATATATATATATATATATATATATATATCTTAGCATTCCATTTTTAGTTAGCTTTTATGGTATATTTTTTCATGTTGTTATCCTATTCCATCTAAAAACCCCACCTCCCTTATTCCTCTTAAGCATAATGCTAAGTTAAGTGAGGCCCATATTTAGCATATTCAAATCCCTTTGACCAAATTTAAAGTGGACTCCCCTAATGTAAACAATGGTTCCTCTTTTTTTGATGAGAAAATTTCTCATGAATGTATTCAATAAGATAATCACAATGAACATATATATATATATATATATATATATATATATATATATATATATATATATATATATATATATATATATATATATCTTAGCATTCCATTTTTAGTTAGCTTTTATGGTATATTTTTTCATGTTGTTATCCTATTCCATCTAAAAACCCCACCTCCCTTATTCCTCTTAAGCATAATGCTAAGTTAAGTGAGGCCCATATTTATCATATTCAAATCCCTTTGACCAAATTTAAAGTGGACTCCCCTAATGTAAACAATGGTTCCTCTTTTTTTGATGAGAAATTTTCTCATGAATGTATTCAATAAGATAATCACAATGAACAAGCTAACCAAGATTATCATAATGACCAAGATAATCATGAAGGATTAGATAGAATACATCCTAATGAACTCAATGGGGTAGATCATGACCAAGTAAAACATTAATTCAGATTTCAATAAGGATTCCACCAAATGCCACAAAATATAGACAAAGTAATAAAATTCCTCTTAGTTTCTAAAAGTACATAAAAAACCACTCTTTCACATTGTAAACCCTACCATGGGTGTTAGGACCTATGTTATGTATAATACCATTACATCTACACCTTTGGGTTATTAAGGCAATGAAAGGATTACAATAGATATCTACTTATAATATATCACCTCCATTTCCTACTACACAATTCCTTTTGTAAGTTATTTTAGCTTTGCATACTATAATGTCACAATTAGAGCAAAGTATACTAAAAGCTATCCATACAATGTATTTATAAGACTTAATTCATAATAATATAGCACCATATATTGTATCAGATACTTTACCTACAATAGTTTAATCTCCTAAAGTTATTATATATGAAATTAAAGGATATATAGAATAACACATTCGATCTTTTTATGCAACTTGTCTAGACTATGCTTTCAATGACAAGTTGAGAACTAAGTTATTTCTTATAAACTTAAAATATCATGTTTTGAGTTGGTTTTATTATTTACCTATCCAATCAGTCAAGCAGTTAACCCATTATAAAATTAGTTTCTAAAGATTTTTCTATCAACATTGACAAAAACATATCTTATGTGCAAATTGGCAGACTTAAGTGAGGAACTAATGAGCCTATTAGTGAGTATGTAATTCATTACAAGACCATGCTCACCAAAAAAAATATCCTGGTAGATAATTAATTACAAAATATATTTAAACAAATTTTATTATTACCTTTGCATGAGTCAATAATTTTTAATAAATTTAGATCATTTGAGGAACATTGTCATATAATAAGTGAAAGAAAATCCAAACCTATCACTTTAAACTAACTCAAATATGCATTTGCATCTACTTTAATTTACATAATGAAGTTTAAAATCAAACCATATTAAAAATTTAAGCCAAAAGATACTAAAACTAATGTAAATATCATAGTCAATTTTATATCTAAACCTTCTAATAAGTTTGTTTTATCAGATCAACTGAGAAGATAACTCACAAGATTACCAAAACCACCTTATAAAGTGCTAAAATAGTTATATGAAATATAATTACTTACTTCCACCACTCAAGGTTGAAATAAATAGATATAAAAGTAAATAAGCTTATAGAAATATATATTTTGATTACCATGGATGCAATGGACACTATAACAATAGATATTTTAATCTCAAACACCACACTCAATACCTTATAAATGCAAATATCATTAATCTAAGCACTTATACAAAGTAAACTAAGACACAAAAAAATAAAAATTCTAAGTTCAATATTTTTATTGAGCCATTTCTAAACCATGAGACAAATAAGGATAACTTAGTAGTGAATCATACTTATAATGCACAACCACCTCATTATACATATTATCATGATTTATATAAAATTTTTAGTATAATTATTTAAACCTACCAATCATAACCTATGATCACCTTTGATGATATTTAGATAGTGGACGATGATTATGATTTCCATGATTTATGTATACAAGCATAAATTGATAAAAAATACATATACAATGTATTAATCAATAATAGATCAAGTGAGAATGCATGTAAAATGAAAATAACCCATTTACAATATTTTACATGTCATAAAAGAAACATCTAATAATTAAAAAACATTCAATGGGAAATAAAAAAACTATTTTGGGATATATTGTGTTACCTCTTTAAGTGGTTCCTACTATATTATCCACTCCCTTTTTAGTTATAACACATAATAAGGTCTTTAAGATGATATTAGGATGCCCTTGGTTAAAAAATATTCATGTTTTACCTTCCATAATACATATATGCCTAAAGTACATTAATCACATCTAAGTGGTCACATTTTCAGGAATGAGATATGAGTACCCTCTACAATTTATGGTTCTTCATCCTCGCTATCCACCATATTAGTAAATTGATACACATATTCAATAACAAAAAACATTTAAATTTACTATACCTATGCCAAATAATTCTATACAACTAATTAAAAAAAAGTGCAAAGTATCAAAATCAAATAATGCAAAAACTAAGCATCATATTAAAAAAATGTTAATTTGACAAAAAAACCATCACTTACAACATCTTCTAAATTGATGATACATACAAATACACATGTTCCAAAATGAACACAACATTTAGAATAACCTTATAATAATCCTCATTATATTTCAAACAATCATAGGTTCTCTAGAGCTATTCCTCCCACATGGGATTACACAAGTAGTAATTTTAATAGTTACATTACAACACCTTATGAATTTTTTAATTTTTAATCATACACATCTAACACTTTTTGTCCACAAAATGGGACCCTTACATTATTTATTATATATTATTATTATGACTCTCCTCTAAAGGGGCCTATTGGTTAGCACATTTCAATTTCAAATATTCTAAAAAATAAAAATAAAAACATTTAAATATTAAGAAAAAATACTATATATATCTTCATGATTGATTCATCATGTTATTTATCCATGTTTTACACATATGATTAATTTGATCAATCTTATATACCTTAGTTTATTATGTCTTTTTGGTCTCTTATATCTAATTTTTGACTTTCCCAAAAATAATAATCAATATAAAAATCTCTCTGTTTTGTTTGTTAAGCAAAAAAAAAAGTTCTTAAAAAATTAGTAAAGAAAAAATCAAAACGACCAGTATAATAATTAATTTTTAGAAATGAAGGAATTTCTTAGGATATCAAATTAAATGGATATCTCATACCACATATGATATTGGCAAGCAATCTTGGAAATGGAATCCATTCCATCGAAATGTATAAATTAAAGTTCATAGTGAAAAAACAAAATGAAAACAAAATGATGAAAAAAAAAATGAAAACAAAATGATGAAAAGAAATTGGAACATCAATTTGAAAGAGATGATAAGAGTAGGAGTTCATTTCAATCATTAGACTAAAAAATTGAACCCTAAAATGGCACCTTACATTTTTAAATATCATAAAGATTTTCATATTATAAATCTGACTCAAACTGCTCATTTTTTATCAGAAGCTTGTGATTTTGTTTTCATAGTCTAAAATAGTGATATGATACTTAATTATTTTTCCATTTATCATGTTTTTTCACATTCTAAACAAAGAAAACTATATTTTCCATCACAAACAAAATTGACAAATAAAATTCAAGATCAATTGTTGTTATTATTCTAAACCCATCGATATTGAATTATATATTTTTACACAATCAGATAAAAATATGAGAAAAGAGAGGCTAAAAAAATCTATTTTTGATAATATACTAATTTTAGTTTACAAAATAATATTATTCATGTAAAATCTTTCCTTTATGTACTATATTTCTCATAAATGCATATTACATATGTTGACAAGTGCACATTTGATGAGATGAGGATGTACAATAATTTATTTGCATCCCTATTCTATCCCCACAATCCTTTCAACTAAAATTCACATATAAAATGGAGGAATAATTATATATGGCCATGCCATCATATTCAATGCATACTTTACCTCAACACATGTATATCATTCAGATTCATTCCCTTTCTTCTGCTTTATAGTGCATGTTTTATGACCTAGTCTATATTGTTATTCTCTCAAAGTTAAAAAAATTACAAAAAAATCAAACATTTAAAAAATACAAAAACATTCCAAATATTATAATAATCCAAAATTAGGACCTGAGCATGATTAGACATCTAGTTTAAATCATCATCATATGTTATTTATCTCATGATTGGTATATAACATTATGTTTTTTCTATCACACATGCATTTCATTGATAATTATAAGTGTTATGTAGGACACAAACTTTACATGGATTTAGGTGTTGGTATTTCCTCTACCTAGTGGCCATTCCACATCAAGGGCATCTTATCTAAAGGTTACAATATTTAAAAGTGTTACCATTCTATAACCCTTATACTATGTTTGATTATACATTCTTTAAAATGATTTGCTAACATCTCTATCTTACATTAAGTACTTGGATATGTTATTTTATAGGATATGAAAACTTTACATCTACATCATGTAGACTATATTTCTAGTTATATCTTCAATTGATGATATTATTTTTACACATTATATCAGATTTTGCTTTTCTACTATATTCATGTCCATTGATAGAATGTCCCTTGGTATTTTTTGTGATTACGACATACTCATGTATATTGAGTGAATGTCCTTTGGTCTTATTGTGTGTGGCCTTTTGAATTATTAAAGTGTGTGACATTTTTATTTCCTTTGCATGTTGGCCCTCTATATTTGAATAATATTGTGCTTATTGTGTTTTCATGCTTTTTGAGATTATTGAGTTTGATTAGTGTCATGATCCATATCATGCACTAACTATTTTGTAGGCTTATTTGATTACATATTCTACTATGAGCATCATTGATACAATTATGTAGATTCAACACTTAATTCCTTTCCTCATATATTACATACATGCTTTTAATGATAAATTTATTATGATGATGAAATGACTTGTAACCTATACTATGATATTAAATAATTATATCTTGGTACACATAATATAATTAAATTTTATATTGATATGATTTACTTTCATGACACATCCCTCATCTAAAAGGGTGACATTTTAGTGAGTTTTTATACAAAGACAAGCTACTATGAGAAAAAATAAGTTTTGGTTACATAATACAATTCTAGAGAATTTGAATTAGTTCAAAATTTAGTTATTGGTAAAAATTATTGGGTCATATGCCATGCATATGCATTCAAATCACATGAATAAACTACAAATTCATACGTTTTTGGTGTAAATGCATGGGCATATGCACACAAGATCCAAATAGAAATTTCAAAGTCTACATATACATACAGTTATAAATTTTAAATTTATCATGAGGGAGAATTAAACATATTCATGAATAATATACTATATTTTATATTAATGGGGCATGATAATAATTCATGCAAACATTTTTTTCTAATTACAAATTCATTATAATGGAAAGGATACACTTCCCTTCTTTTATGAGAATTTGCATTTTCAAACTTATATTACAAGTATCACAGGAACTAAGAAAAAAGTGACAATATAATCTATATGCCATCTATAGTGGTTGATTAATTTAAGTACATAATGCATATTTGAGATTTAGAACCCTCCAAAATTATAGCCAAGAAATCCATTGTGGATACCAACTTGTTTCAATTTACAAAGACCAACAATTCTACTTAAAGTTTTGCATCTCTAAATGGGGTATAGTTTTATACACGTTCACTTAAAATTAGATCTTTATCACCCTCAATTAACCATGGTTCAACAAAGGAATTTGGTACAAGGATACACAAGGGTTAAGAGTATATAAATGAATAAGCACAAGCATGATAAATAGATCTATAACAAGGTAATTAATTTACAAAATTAGATAAATAAAATTATAAATTTTAAATACTAAGATATTCCAAAGATATAAAGTACAAATATTAATTGATATTGCAATAAATTAAAAATAAGATTACTTAGCTAGTTCACTATGCATATGTAGATCTCAGTTGAAATAGGTTGGATGTGGACCAGATTAGTATTTTGGAATAGTTATTAGATTTTAGAATTTTACATTCTATGGCCTTAAAGTTTTACATCAGATATGGAAATTTACATTGATTTTGGTGTCTGAGTTGGATAAATGTGTCTATACACACACATAACACATGCTAAATTGTGCACTTGACTACTTGAAGTCTAGCCAAGGTAATGGATGGGCTAGGGTTTTGGTTGGTTGTTTGGTGGAATGGGATTTGGGGTACGTGGTGTTAATGGGTCCTCATTATGGACCCAAAACAATTTTATGGCATATCAAATCTTATTGAGAGCATCAAGTTATGCCAAAATAGAGCTCCAAGGTCCTTGGATCTCTAATATCACATGAAGGTGATGCTCCTGGTCAATACTAAGACCAGGGAAATAATAAATTTTAGGATTGATGACTCATGGAAAAATATCAACTCTATTGGGTTGATTCTTCTTGATCAATGTCATGTGTTGGGTTTGAATTATATATGACAAGGCTAGACTTGATGAGAAAATGAGATGTGTATGGGAAGCTAGGATTGGATGATGTTGTACAGACATCCTTTGTTATGTGGGAGGATAATGATAGGTGGATAAGGAATACATTCTCATTCTTTTAAAGAATTTAAGGAGTATACAATGAGGTTAAGAATGGGAGTGGAATGAAAAACATCACATCTTAAATCAATACTAATATCAGATAATGTGACAATGGTGGGACCAAATGCTCTAACTCTAGGGAATAGACCATGCCAAAAAAGACTTGATGTCTTAGGAAGGTCATCACAAGGAGGCTAGGTAGAAGCCAAGGAAAAGTGTATAAACTTCTTTAGGAAATGGATTGTAATGTGTGATTTTTATAATGTTAAAGTAAGGATTTGTAATGTGTGCTTGTATGAATGGACAAGGATTTATGTAGGATGCTTGTACAAATGGACAAGGCTTAGATGGAATGTGTTTACTTGCACATGATGGCAAGGATTTATAATGTGTGTTTGTATATATGGATAAGGATTTGTGTAGGATGCTTGTGATAAGGATTGGATGGAATGTATTTGTTTGAATTTGTTAGAAAGGATTTTTGATGTTATTTTTATTTAGTTTTTATTATTTTTGGCTTTTCTTGGTTCTATGGACATAAATGCTTTGTTGGATAAAAATAAAATGTTAAAAGTAAAGGAATAGCAAATTTGAAAGTAAAAAAGAGAAAAATTATTTTTTAAAAATATTTTTTCAAGTTTTATAATGCATTCAAGACAAAAGAGAAGGAAACTATTCTATTATGCAAGATTTAAAATTTCCTAGCTTTATTTGTATGGAAACTAGATGGCAATGTTTTATTTATTTTTGGTTGTTTTGTATGAGGTAGAATAAGTATGTAAGTTTAACCTAGATTTTCAAACAATGTAACAAGAAATTTAATCTAAAACAAAAACAAAAAAACACTTTCTTTGGATTTTCTTTGTTCACTAACAAACTAGACTAACTTTTTAACTCATCTAATTTTCTATAAATAAGCTTTTTTGAATGAATGGCTACAATAGATAGACAAAATCCAAGTTATGATTTTCTATTTTAAAGAGGAAAACAACAATACTTTTAACTCTCCAAAAATAAATAGAATCAGAAATATACCACCCTTGTATTTGCACCTATGATTATTTGAGTTTTTATGATTGTCTAAGTTTTTATGATTGTCTAGATGATTATTTATAATTCAATAAACTTGTTCAAATATTGGAAAGGAACAGTTGTCTTGGCTTAAAATAACTTGAATATTTACTAAGATCTTTCCTGAAATGATTGATGAAATGTATTTATAATTGGAATAAAACTAATCTACTAGTATGTAAATAAGAATTAAAGCTAATTATCTTTTTGTAAAAAAGATAAATGAAAAGAAATAGATCTCTTTCCCTATCAAATTTACTCTTTATTTGTATATGGAAACTAATCTATCATAACAAATACACTAAAACTAATATAATAAAGAAACAAATATTGGAAATCAAAGAGAAATCCATCCTAACCAAGACATAAATCAACTAAAGTGCATGTGATGTGTTTGATAACATAATATTTAGTATGCTAGATCTTTATGATCTTGTATAAATTCTATAAAATCTCTAGTTGGAGGATGTACAAGATCTGGAACAAGATAGGGGAAAAGAAGAGACACAACCATAGATGGATAGTAGTTAAACTGAGGATGGCTAATGTCATGGCTTACAAAGTTAGAGTTGATTACACCAAAAACACTTATTCACTTGTAGAAATGTAGTCAAATCAAAAACAATAGAGGTTAAATCTTTATGCAATTGTAGAAATATTTTGGCTATAAAAACTTCAAAATAAAAAATTCTAATGGCAATTTTTAGATCTAAAATTAGGCCAAAATCGGCCTTCTTGTAGAAAGAGTTAGGAGTTTACATGGGGGAGTTCATCTAAGTCCAATGGAGAGTTAAATTTAAGACTAAATGAAGAGGATCAAAAATAGAAGAGGGAGTGAGTTGGCCCTGATTAGAGGTGAACAAAAGGTGATAAAAATAAGAAACATAACACTAGACATGAAAAACATGCTAAAACTAGAGTCATGAGAGATATTTTGGAATATGCTTGAAATGTGATATAATTACCACCTTATGTAGGGGTGTTTTCAGAAATACCCATTGGAATGATGAAACTACTGCTAAAAATTACAAAACTACCACTATTTTAATACAAAATTTCCATTTTTTTTAGAGCACCACCTAAGTCAAAAACTACCATAGTGGTTTTGTAATAGAAGGGGTGATTTTATAATAGAGTGGGACAATTTTATTACCTAGAGTGGTAGTTCTATCAAAGATGGTTAGTTTTTGAAAAAACGTGAAAGAAAATATGAAATCCAAAACTAAGGGGACCAAAGGAGTTCAAAGTAAGAGTAAGAAGGTAGAGGGAGGGTAAAAGGCTAAAGAGAGTTCCATGTAGAGAAAGAAACAAGAGATCATTGAATCATCATCAGATTTATATCAAATGTGTCATACCATGTAAATTTTAGATGCATATAGTATCCAATATGGAATAGTGACTAGATCTAAATACAACCACCTATAACCTTTTGGGTTTTTTGTCAAAATTTTTTATTATGTCCAGATTGCACTCAAAAATTGTCACTATTCATGAAATGATCAAACCCTATCTTCCTCACATTTGGAGTGACTTTGGGAAAAATAGATTAGTGGACACAGGTGTCAAGTTTATCTAAGGACCCCTATGTCAATGGGTACTACCTTCATAGTTAATAATTTGAAGAGGGCCTTAGACTTATGTAGTTATCCACTACATGTTGGCTTGTATGTACATAATAATGTAATGTATGATATGCAAGTATATAAAGTTCTATAGATTATAACATGGAAAAATGGTTCATGGTTTTAGTGCCCAAAATTACACTAAAGTAATTAGGCCCTTGTCTGTATCAATGTCTAAGTCATTAGATGAAATTACATCTCCATATGTTCCTTTGGAAGGTCAAGTTCATGTAAAAATTGGCTAAGTCCTTTGCATGGTCTTTGCTTGGTGAAGTGTGTCTTTCCCTTAGATGTTTTCAAGCTTTTGCATGAACACAATGTCTAACAGAAATAGGCCTTTGGGATTTTGTCTTAGACAAAAAGTCTAAAGACTTATTTTTGTTAGATATTTTGTCTATTACAAAAGTTCTGAGGGGACTCAATGTCTTATCTATTTTGGGATAAGTATTTTACAGAAGATCTAAAGGGATATTTCATTTGTTTTAGGTCATTTGTTTCAGATTTTTTATTTGTGAAAAAAAAATTGAAGGGTACTTTCCCTTCAGGAATTTTACGTGCACAAATTTTTTGAAGGAAATCCTTTGTCTCAAGAAAAAATCTAAGTCTTATTTATTTCAAACATTTTTTCTATGGCAAAGAGTCTGAAGGGCACTTACCCTTCGGGCATTTTACCCACATAAAAATCCTGAAATAATTGTAATGTCATTTACTTCAGCCAAAGGTACTTCCAAAAATATTGAAGGGTCATTTTGCCTTTACAAAACTTCTGAAGGATCATTTCCTTCGAGCATTCTGCCATTGAAAAATTATTGAAGGGCACTTTTGAAGGGTCATTTTACCTTTACAAAATTTACAAAGGATCATTTATTTTGGGCATTTTGCCCTTGAAAAATTCTTGAAGGGCACTTTTGAAGGGTCAATTTTCCTTTGCAAAATTTCATAAGGGTTATTTTATTCAAGCTTTTTTCCCTTGAAAAATTCCTGAAGGGAATCAACACAAATTTTGAAGGATAAGTGTGGATGGCGAAGGACATTTTCAAAACACTCGAAGGGCACTTTCAAGAAATCAAAGGACCATTCTAAAAGGCTAAAGGGCAATTTTCTAGGGCATGTACCCTTCATAAATTTTTTGAAGGGTATGTTTAAAGGGCCTAAAAGGTACTTTTGGCAAGGTTGATATGGACCATAGGTCCATTTCCTTTGAACATTTTTCCTGAACAAAAAAGTTTAAAAGAATTGCATTCTTCGAGAGGCCAAGTTCAATTTCTACAAGGAAATTATTTTAGATAAAATATCTTAAAAAATTGTCCTAATAAAAGTAAATGAGATAAGTGTTAATGCCTTCAACAAAAGTGAAAGAGACTCTTTATTATAGGGAAATTGTTTTAGACAAAATTTCTAAAATAATTGTCCCAATTAAGACAAAAGTCCCAATAAAATTCTTCCAAAGATAAAGGCCTGAGAAACAAAAAGGAATGCCAGAGATAAATATCACACAAAATTGCTATGGAATAAAGTCCTCAAAGAAATATTTCTAAATTATAGGTATGACAGTCTTGTGGAAATGTTTTTATGGGTACATAGATGTTAACTTTAAGTTACAGGGACTAGCCATTGGAAATTTAATTGTCTAGGATGGTCATGTAAGAATCAAATTTAGACCCCATGAAGTAGTCATTTATTTTAAAATGAGGTTAGATACAATGACATGTATTTACTTGAATCAAGATGCTATGATGATGCAAAATCAAAAGATAAATAGTCAAAGGAACATATGACAAACATGGGCATGATAAGTGTCAAACTTATGAGGCATGTTTCATAGATCTGATGGTGTAAGCTAGTAGTTGATAGGTCAATAGGACCTGAGATCAAGTGAGAAATTTCTATGTGGCATGAAGGCACTCAAAGTAGTAGTAATTATATGCAAGGTACACAAGAAGCCCATGGGGTTACAAAGTGACAGATATTTAGGGCCAAGTAAAAATTAATCTCTAATATGCTCCACCCTTAAAATCATGATCTGACAGAGCACATGTGCTGACCCAACTAAATATGATAGTGCATGGATAAAGTTTAAAAGTCAAGGATCTCATGAGAAAATTCAAAAATGCTAAGTGGTATAGCTATGAGACATAAGTTATAAATTGAGAATTTCACGTAAGCTCTATGGCTTGATTTTTCTCAAGCAAGGAGGATTCAAAAATGTGAGCCAAGATAGATTTTTCAAAAGGACCAGATTGTATGAGGAAATGACAAGTGTCTAATTTAAGGTTAAACTTTATGTCTCTTCCATGAATGTGGAAATGAGTCAAATCACAAAAGAAAATTCATGAGACATTCTAGAGTGAATGCTTCAAAATCATGATCGTAGATCATTTTCTATTTCATATCACAATTAGATTGAATCTTGAGCCATCATTGTAGGTAATGGGTTTTCTTTGGCATACAAAAAAAAGAGATTTCATATCTAGAAGTTTCTACAATTTGTAATTGAGTAATAATAAATAATTTCCAAATAAGTTTCACATCAAGACAAAATTTGTTTGGCTTTTTAAATGATTTTCTCCCTCTAGTTGTGTAAGTGAGTGATCAAGGAGATCTTCAGATAGTTCCACAATAAGACAAAATATGTTTGGCTCCTCAAGTGAATATCCTCCTTCCAAGATTGTGTTAAAGGAATTTTTTAGCCAAAATATCAAATGATATACTCTAGATGGTTATGAGTCCTTATCATTCCTTGTAAAGGCAATTGTAGTAACGATTCTTTCCTTGCAAGTGGGTGAAGATATTAGGTGTTTCATGGAATATTTTCTAGCTAGAAGTATCTTGGTAGATTTAAAGGTTTGTTATATAATTTTTTAAGTGGTTACCCATGGTTCTAGATTTAAAAATGTATAAATAAGGGCTTTGTCTTCTATTTCAAGTTTGGTGTTGGTTTTTGGTTGTTGTAGGTCATTATAGGAGACCATCTTCTTCAATTCTAGGTTCTAAAAAAAAATTGGGATCAATTATTGTGTGTAGATCTTATACCCCTTGATAAGGTGATTGCACCTATACAACCATTAACAAGAATTGAGATAATATTTATGTCTCCCTTGTCAAAAGAGAAATATCACCATGCTTGTCCCCATGGAAACATTTTGAAGTGTTGATGTTTCTAATTTTTATTTTCAAGTCACTAGAAAATATTTGTGGTTATTTATTGTATCATGTTAATTAAATGTAATAACATGTTTTATAGTTTCTACTAATTGGATATTTGGGTCTTTGTTCATTGCTAGTTATCATTCTAATCATGTACCTCAGTTACAAATCCCTTTATGTGGTTAAATTCAAAAATGTGTTGTTGAATACCTTTTAAGAGCACCCTGGTTCATGAATTTAACAAGAGAGAATATTTGAGATTCTAGTTTTAGTGTATGTCCTAGTCTCTTAGGGATCCATTGGTGTTTATCATTATATTGCATTTGAAGTCTTTTTTATATGTTTACTAAGGAACATTGTCATGAATTTATATGAGACACTTTATTTTTTATAAGCCAACACCATGCCACCCTCCATTCTATAATTAACTATAATCTTGTCCTACCTTGTCTTACCCTACAAATAACACCCTTTTGTTGCATATTATAAGTGTTACCTTGTAAATGCATAATATCTTGCATATCTAAAATGTGTTTGAATTTTTTGATTAAATTCCTAACATTGTAGTCTTCAGTTACTCCCTTGCTATTGAATATTCTCCCAACATGAAGACTGTAATAAAAATTTCATCTAGATTTAGTAGCTTGTGTATGAAATAGAGTAGTTGTGCATTTTTTGTGACAACCCTTCACGAGTGAAGTGTGCAAACTTGGTTATGCTCTGGTCATATTTGTCCTTTGTGCCAAGAATCCCCATGGAAATTGAATTGTAAAATCCTTATATATGAGCAAGATACCCCATAGGGTCTCTCACCCTACTTTAGGTAGAGCCAAAAGTAACAGGGAGCTAACCATACCCTTTACAAGTGCTTCTCAGTCTTTTTCTTAGTATGGTCCATTCTTGATGCCAACCCCTTCCCTAAATATAATGACATTCTAGTGGGGTTTTCATCAATTTTTTCTATTTTATTAAAGTGTACAAGGCCAAATTAGAGAGGTGTATTTATGTAATAAAAAATTCATGATGCCTGTAAATCAATCTTGGCTTGGAGAAGATAGATCATACCTACACTTCCTATTGGGAATACATTTTTTAAGTTGGATCATGACCAATATAGGGATTTTAAATACCTAATTAGGGGATCACTTTTCACAATACACCATGTGAGGTAGGGTTCCAAATCCTACAGTCTAACATAATCATGAACAACCCTAAATGAGTCCTAAGGTTTAATATTTCATCTATGCTAGTAAACAAGAAACTAAATCTAATCTAATACACACCAAAGCTTATGGCACAAAGTGGGGGGTAGAAACAAAATAAAAAACTAAACTAAACATGCATAAAAGACATATACTCATGTCAATGTATATGGAATTCTATTGTATGGAAGAGAGAAGCACATCTACGTTGTCTATCTACTCTTACAAAGGAGAAATAAAGTTAGGAATACTTTCCTTGAATATGAACCTGTCGAGCCTCAATCTCTCCCTTAGCCAAGGTTCTTTGCAAGAGATTATTTTGGTATGTAAGGATAAAGAAACAAATCGACTCTATGCTACACAACCTATCTATGCATCCACAAGATTTCTCCATAAGACAAAATCCATATCTCCAAAGAAAGTATGGAACCCTAAGCTTTATTCCTCAAGTAGAATGGTTAATAAATAGATTTTAATTCACACTTATTCTTCTTTACTTCTTTTCTCTCTACAAATGGTTAGAAATGAACTTGTATATATAGGTGGATCTTTCCCTAAATCCTCTTGGAAACATTGGCTATACAGAGTCGGCCATGGTTGACCCTATATGTTTTCAGGAATAATTCACTAGTTCTAATCTAGGTCGATTGAAAGGCTAACAACCCTAAAAAGTGAAAAATACCCTAAACTATACAGGGTTGGCCATGGTTAACCTAGTGCAATTGATACTCCAAAAGGGAATTAAGGCAAGAGAAGGAGGATGGAAAGAGGAAAAAGGTGGAATGGGTAGGATTAAAAAGAATAATCTTAGGGTTATGGTTTTTATGAGATGAGTGTGTAGATGGCAAGTGGCAAAATGGACAAAAATCTTATGAAGCACTAATGGTCTAACCACTCCTTTCTTGGTGCACCCCTTAAGGCATGCACTTAGAGATATTGAGACTCGACAGGTTTTTACAAGATATAAAGTGTTAACAATCAATAAATTTTTTAAAATATTATGTTTATACATATGTGCCACTTGAAACTCATCACGTGTCACGTGAGTGTAACACGGGATGGTGCTTTAGGAAATAGAACATGATAACACACAATGTTGATGCTAAGTAAAGTGAAGTAAGTAGTAAATAAGATAAAAGAAAACATAGATTTGAAAAACACATACCTTTACTTACCTTAGTACTATAGATAATGAAGTATACTACAAGAAAAAGTGAAGGCATCTAATGTGAATAACACTAGGCAAACCTATAGAAGTTAGTGCAAAAAAAGCCAAAAATCATTTTTTTTGAAAAATAGGCACATGATAGTGGAAAATAATCTCTAAATCATCATGAATCTAATGCATTTTATGGTTTTGAAAATGAATGAGTAAAATCAAAGATATATAAAAAACAAAGAATATGCAAGATAATAATTGAAGATTTTGAGTTTTGAAAAGTGTTTTAAAATAGGGGAAAAGACACATCATTTGTTATTTAGAAAAAAGAGCTTTAGAGACAAAATGAGCTAGGATGGTGAGGAGATGACAAGCTAGACAAAGAGAAGTTCCAAAGGCAGCAACAGGTGCATTATAGGTATGTAGCTAAGAATCTCAAACTAGTTTTTAAAATTTGCATTAAATTAAGTGTATTTTTAGTAATTTTGAATTTTAAGCACTTATAGATTCAAAATGAGACAAACTTATCTTCTAGGGGTAGTAAATAGAAAGATGAGAAATGGGTTTTAAGAATTAGGAAGAAAGAAGAAAAATGCACTTTTTGAGGAAAATGTAAGGGTTCGATAAGTAAAATGAACTCGGTTGACCTAGTCAACCTAGTAGGCTAAAACTAGGTAGAATCGATAGTGTTAACCCAGTAAGTATGGGTCAACCCTATACATTATATAGGATAAAACCCTAATGCAATTTTTTTATCTATTTTGAAAGCTCCAGAATGATAACATAACACTAGGAAGGAGAAAATAAGAGGGTTGATTAAGATTTTGGAGTCAACTAAGGCAAAAATAAGGAAATTTTGGTCAAACTAGGTTGACCAAAGAACCAGAGTACGCACAAAAAAGCATGCAAATTTTTTAAATAAAGATAGAATGACCCAAAATGACCAAAAGAGGGCAAGAAGGATTGAATAGGCTAGAAATTAAAGGAAATTAGGCTTGTTTTTTATGTAAAAAGAATGTATTGTGACTATACATGAAAGGAACTGATACATCCTTTGTTGTTTCTTGATTATAGAGATGACAAAGGTTCTGTAGATTTTTTGATATGGCTTGGTTACTAGAATTATTGGAGTGATTTCCAGATAGGGATAGGGCTATACTAGTATCCATAGGTCTAGGAAGCATAGCTGATATGTGTAAGATCCCCATGAGTTCATATATATTAGTCATGTTCCTTAATTGATGGGAATGATTAACTAACACCTTCGAGTGGGAGGTTTAAGGGGATGTGATAGAGGTGGACATCACATTAGAGGATGGCCATGCCATCCTTAGGCTACCCATAATAGGAACACCAGTGACCACAGGGATACCAGATATCATAAAGGAGAGGAGAGCCTTAAAAATGTGGGCTACAGGCTCATCGATAATTTTGGGAGGGTAAAGAGTTATTATGAATGATGTATATAAATCATAGATTCTAGATGTCTAAAAAGTTGTGATAGGACTTGTGACACAATGGGTGCTATGTCACAAGTCATATGGTAAGGTACCACTATTCATGGTAGCCTTGAGTAGGACGATGCTAGGGGAGCAAGTTTTATATGATATAGGATATTTCATATGGGTCCATCTCATACATGATTTGTATGAGATGTTAGTTAGAGGGTAGAAGACCATGGGACCAATCATATTGTTGATAGCTTAGATATATTAGAGGTTTCTTATGTATCGGTCAATTGGGTTACCCCATGTGGTTGATGATAGGTTACCTTAGGTATGGAGATGGAGAGAGGACTAGGTAGTGCAAGTCATGCCCAATGTACCATCACTATAGTTGGTGAGATGTATAATCATAGTGTGGTAGCCATATAGAGACTTAGTGACTACATGGGAGAGTTGGCACATAGTTTCACTAGTAATAGAGAGGATAGAGGTTATTAAACCCTATACATGGTAGAGAGAGCCACACCTAGTAACACGGGTGCCAAAAAATATGGGCTTGACTCATCTAGTGACATTGATACTAATGCTTGAGTAGTGGGCTTGACATGTGAGGGAATCATGGGGGAAGAGAGAAATTAGACCATATATAGTGATACCGACACGTAGGATATGTCATAAGTGATCATGGATTGGTCAAGCATGATGAGAAGTAAAATAGGAGGATAGGGAGGTATGACTATCAAGGACACTACCAAATGTATCACTACTAGCTTTGCATTAGGAGGATCTATGACTATCAAGGACATGGAAACAATTTAGATATTAGGAGATAAAAAATATCAAGGTCATCCTTGATGAGCTAGTAGAGGATCCATAGGAGGGATGAATGATAGAGAGACTATACATGCTCAAGATGAGACAAACACAAGACATGATAGAGGGATTTGATCTGAGGAGGTAGCCTTTATAGGAGGTACTAAGATTCCACATATATGGAGAGACTATGATAGGTGGTCACACAGATGGTGAGACCATAGTAGCCAAGAAACAAATAGTTAAGAAAAGATGTTTAAATTATTACTTTAAGTTTTTATTTGGAAGTAGAGATAGATAGATATTTTGAGATATAATAGTGATCTAATATCCATCTAGTGTGATTTTTTAGGTGTAGCTAAGGATGCAAAGGAGAGACAGGGATCCCTAGTAAGGGGATCAATCTATGATGTCTTGGATGAGACTCTATAGCCATATGATCCTATTGCATTGGAGGATCCCAATGTACCATCTGCCCCAACTTAGGTGAGCTAGTTTAGACTAGCTAGGGAGGCAATGAGATAGATATAAGAATAGAGAGAGGATGAAACCACTAATAGAGAAGGGTGTAGGTAAGATGAAAACATGATAATCCCTAACTAAGGAGAGATTTATGTATCTATCCATACTAGCCTAGATGATATAGATTCAGACCTAGCTGATGTAATCATAGGTGCAAGTAGCACACCTATAGGGGAGAGTAGATGGATTTAGATCCTTGATGGCCTCCTTGTAGAGTAATATTTTAAGGATTCAGACCAAGGCCTAAATAGGTAGTGTGGCTAGGCCATGAGATAGAAATAATATGACCCATTTTTAGAGATGAAGCATTGTATATAGCTATGTTTATTATATCAAAATTTATGAGATATATATACTGATCATTTTGGCATATTGTTGTTGGTTGTGTATGTTGTCATTATCGTTTATTATGTTTGTTCATTATGGTTGAGGCTATGGATGCTTTGGATATATTTATTTCTATCACATGTATTTAACTTTATTTTATATGCTATAGGAAAATTATTAGATATGGTTTCTTTTCTATCATTATGAAAAACATGTGCATGGTTAAAAAGAAATAGGCAAAAAGGACTTGGAAAAATATAATGAATCAATAAAATGTACTACACACTATTTTAGGATGTGAAATGTGTAATAACAAGAAATGACTAAATATAAAGAACCAAGGAATGGTAAAACAAGATGGTAAAAAGAAAGGGATTTGTTTTTAAACCATAGTGAAATATTTTTTCACAAAATTAAAACAATTAAAATCATACTAATTCACATTGAGAAGTATGAAAAATAATTTAATAAAATAGAAGGTAAGTAAAAGGGAAAAAATGGTATAAAAACAAATTAATTAAGTCAATCAATTATACTAAATCATGCTACAAAGTATAAGAGAAAAAAATTGGTAAAATACTGGTCTTAAATTGATCGCACTAATTCAAGCTGGGAAGTATGAAAAATTCAAGAAATGGTTGTATTATTACATGCACTAAAAAAATAGGAAGATAAAAAGGTGAAATCAAAATGAAGTAAGCATAAAACATACTAAATAAAACTAAGAAGCATGCCAATGATGTGTAACTTCATAATCAATTGAATCTTATCTCATATTTGACACATGTAATTTTAGATTGTGACTTGGGTATTGGAAAATTTTATGAGGAATGTTGGGTCCTATTTGTAGTCTTATATTGAATCTAACGATGAAAACACCACTGGGGTGGAATAAATAGGAAAAATTAGGTAATCAAGGATGTCATTAATATGAAGAAAAAAATGGTAATTTGTGAGGATGGTTGGGTCCTATTTGTGGTCTTGCAATGAAACTCACAAATGAAATCCCAAGGGGAGTGATCAGCAGACAAAACAATATTTTTAAAGAGGAAATATGAGGGATATAGGGAATGAAAAAGGGAATGTAAAAATAAAGACTTAGGAATCTTATCAGAAGACATTAGGAGACAAGAGGCATACTAAAGACATGAGAAGACACTAAGTGACTAGTGGTCATCTATGTACAAAGGAGACATGTTCGCTATAAACACAAAGCTTTGTAGGTAAATAGGTGTGCTAATAAGATCAAATCATGAAGGTAGATTGGAAAAAAAAGAAAATGGACCTACTTTGCCACAACATATTCTCCATTCTTTAGGATGCCTTATAGAGCCATCAGTCTACTGTGAATATTGGGTACTTGCATGAGAAAATAGGTAACACTTAAAGATTTTTTTATTCTCCTCTTCTAATCTATTGGCCTACCACACCCCAAAGGACCTTGGCTCTACTGTGAGGCCAACTATGGAGTTTTAACTTCAACTAGAAGAAGGATATGTGCTTTAAATCATGTTTTTAGTGTGATTTGACTTTTAAGAATAATTTTGCCTTTTGTATCATTGATTTTTATTTAAATGATTTGGCTTATAACTTTTTTATGGATTTTTAAGATTCCTCATTTATACAGATTTGGAATGACGAATCATGATAGATGTAGTGATACACATGAATGATCTATAGACTAAGGCTAAAGGAAGCTAAGTAACTAAAGACAATGATTGACTATGACACTTAGGCTTGACAATGAACTTGCATGTGATCTCAAGTCTTAGTCATGTATATGCTTGGTTTATGGAAAAAGGAAGAAGGGAAAAAGGGAATCCAAAAAGTGGACCGATGTAAGGAGATAATAATGAGTAGGATTTTTTTCTAATTGATCACATGGTAAAAGCGAAATAATTACCAAAGGGAATAGGGTTTGTATAACGAAGCCACAATGATAATTAACTTTGAAAAATGGGGATAAAAAAGAAAATAATCATGAAGAGGAAAGAAAAGAGTTTTGACAAAAAAATAAAGAAGAAAAGAGAAAGAAATGATAAATAAATACAATCATATGTGAAATATGAATGATAAGATAAGCAAGATATAGTAAAATAAGTAAGATCATCATATCTGATAAAAAAAAATTTGACACAGTGTCAAATGATATAATAGATAGTTAAAGATAAGATTACAGAACACGTCCAACCAAAAAAAAAAAATGAAATCACCATGCATATGCTCATAAATACTGATAAATATATCCACACACATTATACAAGACATTAGATAAATCTCTATAAAGATGGAGATGAAGAAGAGGGGAAACATTCTAGTTATGTGTGCCCTAAGCCATTGTTTGTAGATAAGATTGAAAGTGAAAAAGGTGGTTTTTCATTCTCATCATTTGATTTATGTTATGAGCTTGAAATGTATTCATTTAATTGAGTGTTTTTAATAATAGTTGGTGTGTTTGATTAGCATTATTAGAAGCATTAGGGTTGGAATTAGTGTTAGCATTAGTGGCTTAGGTACCACTATTGGTGTTGATAGGAGCTTGAGAGGAATTGTGAGAGTGAGATGCACTAGTGGAAAAATTTACTTGTGTAACAAAACATGGACTAGTGATGGTTGAGAGGAAGAAGCACTAGAAGCATGATTGCCTTGGGTATCAAATGAAGCACTAGTATATGTAAGAGTAGTGGATCTCAAAAGAGGCCCATTAGATGTAGAACCTACTAGGTTAGTGGATATACTAGGCATGGAGGTGGAAGAAGTTAGAGAAGTCATGGTATGAGAAGGGGTCATAATCGAAGAAAGAGGCTGAGAATTAAAGAAAATGGTACCCACAAATCTAGTTGAGAATGTAGGAGTAAGTGAATGAGGGTCTTCAACTTAACCACTAATCATAAGATTATAAATGGTAGAAGGGTCTTTTCCTTGATGTTGAGGAAATTAAAAGATAAAGAAGAGCATTTTGGGAGTATACTCTAACTCGGATTGATCTTCTAATGAGAAAATAATATTATGTTATGAAGAGGTATTAGGAGGGGTCCCATAGTTCATTATGCAAGTGGAAATATGAACATTACTATCATCCAATAGAGGAACCTTATTCTATTTATAGGAGACCTGATGAAGATTGGTAAGATTCATCATGTCTGTTGATTGCAGCATAGTGTCACTATCAAGAAAAAAATTTATGATGAAGGGAAAGGAAGGGAGATGAGAAAGCAAAGAACTAAGAAGTGTTTGAAATAGTACAAGGTTGATTGGGTCAACCTAGCACAAAAATAGGGACTACAAAACTATATAGGGTTGACTAGGTCAATCCAGTATAGTGCACATAGACTAGTAAACTAGGTAAAAGGGGTTGTAGATAGTACAAGGTTGACTAGGTCGATACTGTATAATGCACAAGGGATGAAAAAAGGTATAGGGTTAACTAGGTTGACCTAGTATAGTAGACATGGAAAAATAAAAGGTTGATAACAAGTTGTGAAATAAAATAAGATAATTTTTGTAGTTAATATAGGAAATTAAGAACTAAAGGGAAAAAAACAATCAATTGGATCAATGTTGTCCAATCCAATTGAAGCACTCAATAATAAACCTTGAACTAATTCTAGATAATGCAAGTTTTTTCATACATAATTGAGTAAAGAGTAAGCAATCAACTTGAAAATTAAAGAGCTAACTAATTGATCAATTTGAATATTTTATTCGATTATTAAGAAATGATTTTAAATGTGATGGGAAGCTGGCTATAAAATAAGGAGCTAGATAGCAATCTAAGGATGGTTCTAGGTAGTTTGGGCTAAAAGGTCCTATAGTGGTAATGATATAGGCTTGGTATTAGGGCCTACCCCCTCAGTTCACACACCACATTGATAAGGTATTGGGTGTTTATCCAAAATATACCATTAACCATGCTTTATACTTTAATAGAGTATCAAGTCAGCTTCCCCCTTGGTGATGAAATCCAAGTAGGTTGGTTTTGGGTAGACAAATGTTAAAGTGCTTATTTATATTATGTGATTTGGCCATGTGTGCATAAAATAGAAATATTGAAACTAAATGATTAATTAAAGCCCCTTAATTAGACTATGTGAACTATTCTAAACATGCAATCAACAAGATAGGAGGGAGAGAAATTGACATAGAGGGGATGGAAAGGAGGTGCTTAATCCTCTAAATGTTAAGGTAAATGCTATGAATTATAATTTAAACATTGTTTAGTGTGACAAATGCTTCCTTTTGCACCCTCTATGTGATACTATTAAAGAATTTGATGAAGATCCAGATGAAACTAAATATGCATCATCTGATAATGATATTTTTATGTTTGATTGTCAAAGATCTCAATATGAATCAACTGCATCCATTGATTGATACTACATTTGATCAGTTTTGGAGCACTATCCAAAGAGAGAGTGTCCTAATTTTTTACTTTGCTTATGATGTTAATGTGGCACAAGGATATGAATTACCCATCCATGATTTTGATCTTTTACACTCCATGATGATCTAGAAATATCCTTGGTATTAGGGCCTACCCCATCAGTTCACACACCACATTGATAAGGGTATCGGGTGTTTATCCAAAATATACCATTAACCATGTTTTATACTTTAATAGAGTATCAAGTCATCTTCCCCCTTGGTGATGAAATCCAAGTAGGTTGGCTTTGGGTAGACAAATGTTAAAGTGCTTGTTTAGATTATGTGATTTGGCCATGTGTGCATAAAATATAAATATTAAAACTAAATGATTAATTAAAGCCTCCCTAATTAAACTATTTGAACTATTCTAAGCATGCAATCAACAAGAAAAGAAAGGTGTCAATTAATTACTAGCATATAGAGATTAGTTCCAACTTGAAACAAGGTATATTGTTGACACTATATGGACAAAATAAATAATAGGGTAAATAGGGTCAAACTTGTACTACAAAAGAAAGGTCTAAAAATGAATAGGGTTGTCTAGGGTTAACCTAATTATTTCAAACAACATAGAAAACACAAACCTAGGTTGATAGGGTCGCTCTAGTTGACTATGCAGGGGAAATTTTGAAGACTACAAACTATGAAAAGAAAGATAATAAAAGAAAGAGAAAGAGAGATAGAAATGCACCTTGGTGGATCAAAGATGCAAAGAATGAAGATTGTTGATCAATAACCTTGAATAATGATGACGAAACCTATTAACTGGGTCAATTGGGTCAATTGGGTTGATCAAGCTATGTAGGGACCTATTGTTAAAGCCTAAAATTATATAGGGTCAACTAAGGTCAACTTAGTATGTTTTTTAGATGCCTAAAAGTGTAAAAGGTTGATTGGGTCAACCTAGTAGTCTAAACTAAAAGTTTGGACTTATATAAATATGTATTAGGTCATATGAGTTGATCCAGTTGCCTGTTCCTAAAAACTTGCATACAAAGATTAGAACTAAGTCAACAGAGTCGATATAGTATAATAGGTATATGATAAAAATAATACTAAAAATAATGAAATAAATTAAAATAAATCTTATAAGGTTTAGTTTCAAGTCAAGTTCACTAGAATTTATGCAATAAAAAATGCATCATGTCTATAAATTGATCCTAGCTCAGAGAAGATAAAGCATACTTACACTTCCAATTGGGAATACATTTGTTAAGTGGGATCATGACTGATATGGGGATCCACTAGACCTGATTTGGGGATTACTTGTCACAATACACCATGTGAGTTAGGGTTATAAATCCTAAAATATAACATAATAACACAACCCTAAAAGAGGGATAAGGTTTGATATTTCACTTATGCTAATAAACAAGATAGTAAATCTAATCTAGTGCACACCAAAGCTTGTGGCACAAAGTGGGGGGTTAAAAACAAAATTAAAAACTAAAATAAACATGCATATAAAACATATACTCATGTCAATGTATATATAATCTTGATACATGGAAGAGAGAAGCACATCTACATTATCTATCTACACTTAAAAAGTATAAAAAAAGTTAGGAATATTTACCTTGAAGACAAACACATTGAGCCTCAATCTCTCCCTTGGACAAGGTGCTTTGCAAGACATTGTTGTGGTATATAAGGATAAAAAAGGCAAATAAGCTCTATCCTACACAACCTATCTATGCATCCAAAAGACTTATCCACAAGACAAGATCTGTATCTCCAAAGAAAGTATGGAACCCTAAGCTTTATTCTTCAAGTAAAATGGTCAATAAGCAGATGTTTGTTCACACTTATTCTTATTCACTTCTCTTCTATCTACAAATGGTTGGAAATGAAATTGTATATATAGACGGATATTTCCATAAATCCTCCCAAAAATGTCATCTATATAGGGTCAGCCATGGTCAGCCTTATATATTTTTAGGAATAATTCACTGTGTCTTATCTAGGTCAACAAAAAGGCTAACAAACCCAAAAAGTGAAAAATACCCTAAACCATATAGGGTTGGCCATGGTCGACCTAGTACAATTGATAGTCCAAAATGGAATTAAGGTAAGAAAAATAGGATGGAAAGAGGAAAATGACTAGAATGGGTATGACTAATAAGAATAATATTAGGGTTAATGGTTTCTAGGAGATAAGTGTGTAGATGGCAAGTGGAAAAAGGGACACCAATCTTAAAAAGCATCAATGGTCTACCCACCCCTTTCTTCATACACCACTTAAGGAATTTACTTAGAGAGATTGAGAATAAATAGGTTCCTGCAAGATACAATGATCCAGACAACAATTCAGGTGACGGGTCTACCCAATTGATGACAGAACTTCCAGGAGCCATAAATTTTACACTGTAGCTCCACTTGACTCACCATTTGAACCATTAGAAAGATAAGAATGAGGATAAAATGGTGAAATGGTATGGAGATATGATAGATGAAGTTTGACCCCTAAAAATCTAATGGAAGTACCCCCAAATTCCAATTTTAGTGGTAGAGTCTAAAAATAGTAAGTTTCTAAAAATAGTAATTCCTCAAATTTTGTATTGTTGCAAATCATGGAAGTTGAACCAATCCATTTCCCTCAAGATTTGTGACCTTACACATCCTTTCCCCACCTTCAAAACATTTATAAATGAATATGTAAACCATAATGGAAATCATACATCTCTTCTCATAGATAAGTATATGTTTAGGTCTACAAATTTGATTAATAAAACATCTCTTCTCAGATATAGCATTATTTGAATTATCTTGTTCTTGTTTCTTTAATTATATTTCAACCAAATATTTTGAGTTTTGGATCAATGGTATCAGAGTGGTTTTTTTTTAGAGTGTATGATCTTGAAGATGAGGTTAGATTATAGGAAACTTGGGTGGAAAATAAAACTAGTAGACTATCCACCTATTTGCTCAAAATGACTTCAAATGGTAGACAACACTGAGACATCTAATTCTTTCAAAGAAATGGTGAATGAAGCCCTCCAACAGTAGCAAGTATAGATGCTACAACAATTCACTCAAATTCTCTAAAAAATCTTGATGGGAAATTTTAGCTCCTCATCCACACCCCCACATCCTTTCAGTGCCCCAACACCCTTCAAGGTTTAGGTGAATTTTGATATCCCTACATTTGAAGACAAAATCAATGTTGATGTAGTAGAAAATTGGTTGGATCAATTGTCATCTTATTTTTCTATAAATAAATTCACCAATAAAGAGAAGATCACTTTTTCTCTTTTGAAAGCATCATTTCCTATCAAAAATTGGTAGGAAGTGTACAAAAAGAGATTCAATGTAGATGATATTGGCCTTGAGATGGAACCTTCCTAGGATGATTTCATAGAAACTGTAAAGGAAGATTTATATATAGAGTGGCAACAACTTCACCAAGGTAAGGAATAGTCTGTTTAAGATTACACTAATCCAAAACTCAAAAGATTTGGTTAAAATATAATTCAAAAAACAAGAACAAGACAATTCAAATAATTCTATCTCTGATAAGAGATGTTTTATTGATCAAATTTGCAGACCCAAACATATTCTTATCTCTGAGAAGAGATGTCTAATTTCCATTTCAGGTTACATCTTCATTTATACATGTTTTTAAGGTGGGGGGAGGATTTTTAAGGTCACCAATCTCAAGGGAGATGAATTGGTTTGACT
The DNA here is from genome assembly GCA_037957365.1 of Torreya grandis. Lineage (NCBI taxonomy): Eukaryota > Viridiplantae > Streptophyta > Pinopsida > Cupressales > Taxaceae > Torreya > Torreya grandis. Next base: position 819,009 of record JARHVA010001064.1, on the reverse strand, counting down.
TCTATGATTTAAAACAATATAGAATTTGAGGAATTACTATTTTTAGAAACTTATTATTTTTAGACTACACTCCTAAAATTTAAATTTGGGGTACTTCCATTGGGTTTTTGGGTGTAAAAATTCATTAAGAAAATCTCCATGCCATCTCACCATGTTATCCTCATTCTTATATTTCCAACAATTCAAACGGTGAATCAATTGGAGCTACGGTGCAAAAGTTATGGCTCCTAGAAGTTCCATCATCAATTGGGGTAGACTCGTCACCTGAATTGTCACCTGAATTGTTGCCTGGATCAGATACAAAGTGTTAGTAATCAATTAAAGTTTGAAGATATTATGTGTATACACTATATAATTGGGAACCAACACCAAATTGGCAACATTATTAGGGAATAATTCTAATTGTCCATGTTGTTAGGGACTCTTACAGATAGATGCTCTTAATTTGAAATTTCTATGCCTATATTTTCATTGATATATTTCTCTTTGGTCCATTAATGAAACTAAACTAGCACCATTGCTAGGGACTAAACTGAGCTTCTAGTCATTTATGTTGTTGGGAATTCTTATAAATTGCTATGTGTATTTCACCTTGTGAATTTCTATGTTGTTACTACATTGATCTAACTATCTTGGTTGTCAATGTTTCAACACTCCACTGGGGACTTACTAGGAATTGTTTAAGGTTTTACAATTTGACATATGTTATGACTTTTGAAAAGAGTTTCTAATTTTACATTTTAGAAGGTGTATTTTCCATTTTGAACATATTTTAAAAAATTTAGTATCTGTGTTCTTTATCTCATTAAGCTTTAACAAGTTTAATTTCAATTTGTATCACAACAATTTTTAAAATTTTCTATTGTAGAAGTTTATTTCTATTGGTGACTCCTACTATATTTTCTAGTTTCAAGAAAGATTGGTGCCTATTCTAAAATATTTGTTAACTTTCAATTTTGAGTATCTTCTTGTTTTCAAAGCTAGAAGGACTGAGATCATCTTCTAAAGGTGGCCCATCAAAGAGACTTCCTCCACCCTTAGGTCTTCCTCAAAGAAGAAAGGGAAAATTATGGAGGCCTATTGAAGGGCAAAGTTCAACTTCTCAGGACCATCAAGTTCTTAATAATATTGAAATCTTTGTTAACCCCCTATCATTGAGGATTATCATAGCTCTTCTATTGATTCTAAAACACATAATCTTATTTATTTTCTAGTTCATTCTCAACCAGTTGAATCCCCTCTCAGGTTTGATCCACTAAGTCCACCTCATTCAACCCCTCATATCCATTTTCCATTTGCTCTTGAACCTTTTATTAAACTAGGCATGAGGAACATGGACCAAGACAAGAATTCATGTCCTATATTCCACGTTCCCAAATTTAGACCTAATGAGGTTCCACATGAAGTTATGAAATTCCTCCAAAAATTCCAAGGAAATAATGCAACAAGTAGTGATGAACATATGAGGGCCTATCAAAATATCATTAAAGATTATGAGATTAAGTATGAGGATGTGTGCATCAATTTTTTTGTGCACATGCTAGATGAAGACACTCAATAATGGTTTAATTCCCTTCCAATTAGATGTATGATTCATGAGAAGAGATGCAAAATGCTTTTAGAATTTAATGTGGTGTTAGGATTGATTCAAGCTTTCTCTTAGCTAAATTTGAAAATATCAAGAAGAATCCTAATGAGTGTGTGCATTACTTTAACACACGGTTCAACAAGACCATGATATGGATTCCAAAAAACATCATGCCCAATGATGCAACATGCTTAATAAAGTAATGTGATGCCTTTGATAAGAAGGTTGCTTATTTCTTGAGGGATAAGGCTCCCACTAACTTGTGGTTGGTGTTCAATATGGCCATCCAAATTGAAAATAACATCAAGGCTATGAGAAATACTTTGAATAAGAAAGATGTTGTGAAGTTGGTCAATTTAGAAAAAACACAACCTATGAAGACAACCAACTTAGAGGAAACTATCAAAACTTTGGCTTCTTCTATCAAAGAAATGTCATACAAGTTGGATAAAGCTAAAAAAGGGGTCCCTCAAGTTTCTACCATCTATGATAGAGTTTTGAATCTAAATCAAGTGTAAAGAAGGCCTACTTTCCATAATATAGATAATGACAGAGGGAAGAGGCCTACACGTGAAGATAGGATGGAGAGAAATCAACATAGAGGGGATGGAAAGGAGGTGCTTAATCCTCTAAATGTTAAGGTAAATTCTATGAATTCTAATTTAGACATTGTTTTGTGTGACAAATGCTTCCTTTCGCACCCTCTATGTGATACTATTGAAGAATTTGATGAATATCCAGATGAAACTAAATATGCATCATCTGATAATGATATTTTTATGTTTGATTGTCAAAGACCTCAATATGAATCAACTGCCTTCATTGATTGATACTACATTTGATCAGTTTTGGAGCACTATCCAAAGAGAGAGTGTCCTAATTTTTTACTTTGCTTATGATGTTAATGTGGCACAAGGATATGAATTACCGATCCATGATTTTGATCTTTTACACTCCATGATGATTTAGAAATATCCTTGGTATTAGGGCCTACCCCATTAGTTCACACACCACATTGATAAGGGTATCGGGTGTTTATCCAAAATATACCATTAACCATGCTTTATACTTTAATAGAGTATCAAGTCATCTTCCCTCTTGGTGATGAAATCTAAGTAGGTTGGCTTTGGGCAGACAAATGTTAAAGTGCTTGTTTAGATTATGTGATTTGTCTATGTGTGCATAAAATAGAAATATTGAAATTAAATGATTAATTAAATCCCCCCTAATTAGACTATGTGAACTATTCTAAACATGCAATCAACAAGAAAAGAAAGGTTTCAATTAAATACTAGCATATAGAGATTAATTCCAACTTGAAATAAGGTATAGTGTTAACACTATATGCACAAAATAAAGAATAGGGTCAATAGGCTCGAACCTGTACTATAGAAGCAAGGTCTGAAAATGAATAGGGTTGGCCAGGGTTGACCTAGTTATTTCAGACAACACATAAAACACAAAGCTAGGTTGATGGGTCAATCTAGTTGATTATGCAGGGGCAATTTTAAAGACTACAAACTGTGAAAAGAAAGACAATAAAAGAAAGAGAAAGAGAGATAGAAAGGAACCTTGGCGGATCAGAGATGTAAAGAATGAATATTATTGATCAATAACCTTGAAGAATGATAATGAAACCTATTAACTAGGTCCACTAGGTTGATCAAGCTATACAGGGACCTATTGTTAAAGCCTAAAATTATATAGGGTCAACTAAGGTCAACCTAGTATGTTTTTTAGATGCCTAAAAGTGTACAAGGTTGATTGGGTCAATATAATAGTCTAAACTAAAAGTTTGGAATTATATAAATATATATTAGGTCATCTAAGTTGATCTAGTTGCCTGTTCCTAAAAACTTGCATACAAAGATTAGAACTAAGTCGACAAAGTCAAACTTGTATAACAAGTATATGATAAAAATAATACTAAAAATAATGAAAGAAAGTGAAATAAATCCTATAAGGTTTAGTTTCAAGTCAATTTCACTAGAATATATGCAATCAAAAATGCATCATGTCTATAAATTGATCCTGGCTCAGAGAAGATATAACATAACTACACTTCTAATTGGGAATACATTTGTTAAGTGGGATCATGACCAATATGGGGATCCACTAGACCTGATTTGGGGATCACTTGTCACAATAAACCATGTGAGTTAGGGTTCTAAAGTTTAAAATATAACATAATCACATAACCCTAAAAGAGGTCTAAGGTTTAATATTTCACCTATGCTAATAAACAAGATAGTAAATCTAATCTAGTGCACACCAAAGCTTGTGGCACAAAGTGGGTGGTTTAAAAAAAATTAAAAACTAAACTAAACATGCATAGAAAAAATATACTCATGTTAATGTATATAGAATCCTAATGAATGGAAGAGAGAAGCACATATACATTATCTATCTACTCTTAAAAAGGAGAAATAAAGTTAAGAATACTTACCTTGAAGACAAACACATCGAGCCTCAATCTCTCCCTTATCCAAGGTGCTTCACAAGACATTATTGTGGTATGTAAGGATAACAAATACAAATAATCTCTAGGCTACACAACCTATCTATGCATCCAAAAGACTTATCCACAAGACAAGATCTGTATCTCCAAATAAAGTATGGAAACCTAAGCTTTATTCTTCAAGTAGAATGGTCAATAAGAAGATGTTTGTTCACACTTATTATTATTTACTTCTATTCTCTCTACAAATGGTTGGAAATGAACTCGTATATATAGGTGGATCTTTCCCTAAATCCTCCCAAAAATGTTAGTTGTATAGGGTCAGCCATGGTCAGCCCTATATGTTTTTAGGAATAATTCACCAAGTCTTATCTAGGTTAGAAAAAAGGCTAACAACCCCAAAAAGTGAAAAATACCCTAAACTATATAGGGTTGGCCATGGTCAACGTAGTACAATATATAATCAAAAAGGGAATTAAGGAAAGAAAAGGAGGATGGAAAGAGGAAAATGACTGGAATGGGTATGACTAATAAGAATAATATTAGGGTTAATGGTTTTTAGGAGATGAGTGTGTAGATGGAAAGTGGAAAAAGGGACAACAATATTAAAAAGCATCAATGGTATACCCACCCCTTTCTTGGTACACCCCTTAAGGCACACACTTAGAGAGATTGAGAATCAACAGGTTCCTACAAGATATAAAGTGTTAGTAATCAATAAAAGTTTGAAAATATTATGTATAGAATGTATAATTGGGAACCAACACCAAATTGACACCATTACTAGGGAATAATTATTATTGTCCATGTTGTTAGGGACTCTTACAGATAGATGATCTTAATTTGAAATTTCTATGCCTATATTTTCATTGATATATTTCTCTTTGGTCCATTAATGAAACTAAACTGGTGCCATTACCAGGGACTAAACTGAGCTTATATTCACATGTGTTTTTGGGAATTATTTCAAATAGATATGTGTATTTCACCTTGTGAAGTTCTATGTTGTTACTAAATTAATCTACCTATCTTGGTTGTCAATGTGTCAACCCTCCACTGGGGACATGCAAGGAACTGTTTAAGGTTTTACAATTCGACATATGTTAAGTCTTTTGAAAAGATTTTCTAATATTACATATTATAAGGTGTCTTTTCCCTTTTGAACATATTTTGAAAATTTTAGTATCTTGTTTCTCTATCTCATTAAGCTTTAACAAGTTTAATTTCAATTTGTATCACAATTTTTTTTAAACTTTTCTATTCTAGAAGTTTATTTATAGTGGTGACTCCTACTATATTTTCTAGTTTCAAGAAAGATTGGTGCCTATTCTAAAATATTTACTTTCAATTTTGAGTATCTTCTTATTTGCAAAGCTAGAAGGACTGAGATCATCTTTTAAAGGTGACCCATCAAAGAGACTTTCTCCACACTTAGGTATTCCTCAAAGAAGAAAGGGACAAGTGTGGAGGCCTATTGAAGGGCAAAGTTCAACTGCTAAGGACCATCAAGGTCCTAATAATCTCGAAATCTTTATTAACCCCCCTATCATTGAGGATTATCATAGATCTTCTATTGATTCTGAAACACATAATCCTAATTATTTTCTAGTTCCTTCTCAACTAGTTGAATCCCCTCCCAGGTCTGATCCACTAACTCCACCTCATTCAACCCCTTATATTCATTTTCCATTTGTTCTTGAACCTCCTATTAAACTAGGCATGAGGAACAGGGACCAAGATAATAATTCATGTCCTACATTCCACATTCCTAAATTTAGACCTATAAATTGTGATGAGATGGAAGGCTACCCTAATGAGGTTCCACATGAAGTTAGGAAATGCCTCCCAAAATTCCAAGGGAATAATGCAATAAGCAGTGATTAACTCATGAGCACCTATTAGAATATCATTAAAGATTATGAGATCAAGTATGAGGATGTGTGCATCAATTTATTTGTACACATGCTAGAGGAAGACACTCAATACTAGTTTAATTACCTTCCTATTGGATTTATGATTCAAGAGAAGAGATGAAAAATGTTTTCAAAATTTAGTGTGGTGCTAGGATTTATCCAAGGTTTCTCTTAGCTAAATTTGAAAATATCAAGAAGAATCCTAATGAGTGTGTGCAGGAATTTAACACACGATTCAACAAGACCATGATATGGATTCCAAAAAACATCATGCCCAATGATACAACATGCTTAATAAAGTAATGCGATGCCTTTGATAAAAAGGATGATTATTTCTTTAGGGATAAGGCTCCCACTAACTTGTGGTTGGTGTTTAATATGGCCATCCAAATTATAAATAACATCAAGGCTATGAGAAATACTTTGAATAAGCAAGATGATGTGAAGCTAGTCAATCTATAAAAGACACAACCTATGAAGACAACCAACTTAGAGGAAACTATCAAAACTTTGGCTTCTTCTATCAAAGAAATGTCATACAAGTTGGTTGGAGCTAAAAAAGGGTTCCCTCAAGTGTCTACCATCTATGATAGATTTTTGAATCTAAATCAATCACAAGAAGACCTAATTTCCATAATAGAGATAATGATAGAGGGAAGAGCCCTACACATGAAGATAGGATGGAGAGAAATCAACATAGAGGGGATGGAAAGGAGGTGCTTAATCCTCTAAATGTTAAGGTAAATGTTATGAATTCTAATTTAGATATTGATTGGTGTGACAAATGCTTCCTTTTGCACCCTCTATATGATACTATTGAACAAGTTGATGAAGATCTAGATGAACCTAAATATTCATCATTCGATAATGATATTTTTATGTTCAATTGTCAAAGACCTCAATAAGAATCGACTGCCTCCATTGACTAATACTATGTTTGATCAGTTTTAGAGCATTGTCTAAAGAGAGAGTGTCTTAATTTTTGACTTTGTTTGTGGTGTTAATGTGGCACAAGGATATGAATTACCCATCTATGATTTTTATCTCTTGCACTCCATGATGATCAACAAATATCCTTGGTATTAGGGCCTACCTCATCAGTTCACACATTGCATTGATAAGGGTATCGGGTGTTTATCCAAAATATACCATTAACCATGCTTTATAATTTAATAGAGTATCAAGTTAGCTTCCCCCTTGGTGATGAAATCCAAATAGGTTGGCTTTGTGTAGACAAATGTTAATGTGCTTATTTAGATTATGTGATTTGGCCATGTGTGCATAAAATAGAAATATTGAAACTAAATGATTAATTAAAGCCCCCTAATTAGACTATGTGAACTATTCTAAGCATGCAATCAACAAGAAAATAAATGTGTCAACTAATTACTAGCATATAGAGATTAGTTCCAAATTGAAAAAAGGTATAGTGTTGACACTATATGCACAAAATAAAGAATAGGGTCAATAATATTTAACCTATACTACATCATGAAGGTCTGAAAATGAATAGGGTTGGCCAGGGTTGACGTAGTTATTTCAGACAACACATAAAACACAAAGCTATGTTGAAAGGATCGATCTAGTTGACTATTGTTGACGCTAGAAAGTGCACCCAGCGGCAAGAAAATGGATTCCTGCCCTCTCCCCGCAACATGGAAACCCCTCTCTTGCCTATGGGATGGCGAAGCAGGAGAGGGGAGTCTCTAGGTATGGGCTAGTTCCCTCTGATGTATCTTGTTTGTTTCAGGTAACGCAAAATATAGGTATATACTGGGGGGATGAAAAGGGAGAGAGAAAAGCATGAAAACAAACAGCCTACTTTAAAAAAGGTGATACACCAAAAATAGGTTGACCTTCCAGATCCACACTCAGGACCAAACAAAACATACATACACTCAGATCTGGCAGAAAAGACTAGGTCTCTAGGATGACAGGGAGGTTCTTATGGAAAGCACAAGAAAAGGGACTCACCAAGGTGTTGAGAAACACAAACTGTAAGTGACCTCACCTGTTCTATACCTTCAAAACAGAACTCTACTCCTAACAGCAATAGATAGTGGCACTTTGTAGATCACAGGTTTGCTGGTGTTGAATCTGTGAGAGCATCAAGAGACAATGACTGGACATAGATTAACATTCAATGCATACACTGAAAGATCCATCCAAATAGAGGTAAAAACTATCTTTTATTGATTCAAGTGGGAAATTTGAAGAGCAGTGCTCTTTACAAAAGTGGGGAAGATCCCTTGAAAAATGACTAAGTCCTTGTATTTATAGCAGGAGAGCCAAGAGAAGTTTCATCGAAAAGCATGAAAAACACTATTGATGACATCACAAGTCTGCCAAGACCATGCTTGTTGCCTCGTTTTATGTGCTGGTCTTCTCCTCCGGTGGCTGGGTGGGTTTTTTCTTGTGCACTGGAGGTGAATTTTGCCGCCCTTGTAGTGGGCGGTGATTTTGCCGCCCTTTGCATGGATTTCATGTAGGATTTATGCCGAGATCGGCCGATAAGCTGCCGACGGCGGTAGTCTTGCCGACGTCAGTTTTTGTAAGCTGCCGACGTCAGCAGAATTGTGCTTTGCGCAACAATTTCTCCTTCCCCGCCATGGGGCAGGGTTTTCCATTTCACCGCCTTAGGTGGGCTTTTCCATTTTGCCACCCTAAGTGGGCTTTTCCATTTCGCCGCCCTAGGCGAGCTTTTCCATTTTTTGCACCTGCCTTTGTGCGGTCGACGTCGGCAGTTCTGCCGACGTCAGTCTCTGTAAGGTGCCGACAACAGCAGTATTGCCGACGTCGGCCGATGTCCACAACTTTTTCATGTTGTGGGCAGCGAATTTACCGCCCTCTGCATGTCTGTAGGTGGGCTCATTTTACCCGCCCTTATAGTGGGTAGTGATTTTGCCGCCCTCTACATTTTTTCTACCCTCTTTTTGCCTAAGTGTTGAATGCTCTATTTTCTTCCTTCTTCTCTTCTTGTATGAACGTTCAGAGATTCTCCTTTTCACTGCCTTTCATGACCAATGCTCTGTAATGGCACTATCGAAACCAGAAGGTGGACCTTGCAACCCGAAATGACTGGCCATGTGAAGCAGGTGTAGGAGGTGACTGGGATTTTGCCTGAGGGGCAAAATTGGGTCAACAAATTGGTGACTCACAGGGGAAGCGTGCCTGCTATGCTTAGAACCCAGTTGCCTTGCATATCCATTGGGTGCGGAGTTGGATGGTAACTTTGAAGATAGTTCACAATAGCTCAAAAGATTCCAAAATAAAAAAATACAAAATTTGCCCCCAAATAAAGGGAAACACACAAATCTAAAAATAACTAACTGTGCAAACTGCACTTAGGGAAAATAGGGAAAACAACTGAAAGCAAACTATTATATACAGCTAACCAGGAACATTCGCATCCCTCCTGGATCAAAAGGAAAATTTCTTAAGTCCCCTTCCTGGCAAAGAGACTTATCATGATAGGCAAGTAGCTGAAAGAAAATGAGATTTGGTGATTTACTCTTCCTGCCTGTCACCTGAGTTGGCTGGAAACCGAGGGGATATTCAAACATGCCTCCGATATATACGTATTCTGATTGTTCCAGGAGGCCTATTGGATGCTGGTCCTTCAAATTGGTGCCCCTCACCAAGAAATCAATTGTTGTCGGTTTATCACCGTAAGCCTCCTGATTTGCACAGTTCTTATTCAATGTATCATGGTCTGATTTGTTTCCCTCTACTTCACCAAAAACTTTGTCAGACTCATCATCTATTTCCTCTTGGCCTTCTTGAAGAAGGGTGAATGTGGTGATGTTTAAAAGGGGTTCACAAAATGATTGCTCATCCCACAAGACTTCACTTTCTTGTTTAAATCTCAGTTCTTCAAGGCATTCCTCCAAGAAGATGAACCTCTCCTTTTCCTCTTTGCTGATCAGGTTTTCTAGATTTTCAAAAACATTCTCCTGATCTTCCTCTTTTTTAGGCTCTTCAATGTAGTCATCCTCATCAAAATAGCAAGGAAGTTCATCAAACAGAGGAGGAGAGAGCTTACCATGCATTTGTTCCTCTTCAAATTGCTTAAACATCCACATATACGCAAGGCCGGCATCTTCTCCACTACTGATAAGGTCTTCATAAGGAGCATCAATGATGATTTCTTCTTCGTTATCGCTCATGACAACCTCCTGAAGGACTGCAGATTGGATCTTTTGTTCCTCACTTGCCTCTTGCAAAATAGGTTCTTCTTCGAGAAGGAATGAAGTGGAGAAAACATGTGAGAGAGGGGGCAGCCCTTGAGCTAGAATCGAATGATTCTCCTCCCTCCACTTGATCAGCACTTCATCAATATCAGGAACGGCCTGATAACTCTCTTGGAAATGTGTAAGTGGGGTGTGTTCATGCATGGAATACACTGCTTGGTCTGAACTGTCCACCACATATTGGCTGAGGGAATTCTCTTTAGACTCCAAATCTACAATTCTCCTACTCAGATTTTCTTGAAAAATATTTTTCTGGAGGCTGCCAGCATCATCATAGGCAGGCACAGCTTCAGCTTCTTCAAGGTTTTGAGAAAAACCTTGCTTTTCTTCTTCTTTGCTGCCCCATAATTCCACTGTCTTTCCCCAATTTAGGACCCCTGAATTTGAATCTTGCTCCTGTGAATAGGCAGTAACTTTGTTTTCCACAAGGATCTGAGGCTCTTCTGCAAGGTCTAAAAAAATTAACTCCCTTTCAAGGAGTAGCTTCATCCTAGCCTCTAAGTCTTCAATTTGTCAGGATAGGTTTACCTGGAAGAGTCTTTCTTGAAGGTGGCTAGCATGATCCTCTTCAAAGCTCTGAGCTGGGTCCTGGCATTCCTTCCTCCAACTTGGAATTTGCACATCATGCTGGAAAACTTGGGGAGGCTGAGGAATGCAAGGAAAACACTGTTGGTGCGTTGGAGGAGCCTCTAGAAGAGGGACGTGCTGGCTGGTGGTATTTTTCTCAATAGAAGATTCCTGATCTAAGGAGTTGAAAAGATTGATCTCCCTGGGAGGTTGTTCTGATGCCCTTTGGTGTTGGAAAGCTAGGCGCATGGGATTGGGAGCAGCGGTATTTGATGAGCTGGAGTGAGCAAGTGCAATTTGGTAAAATGGATTTGGTGCAAAAGAGGGGGTTTTCTTTAGGTTAGGAGGGGGTATGCAAGGCTGGTTGCCTTGAATAGATGGATTTCTCCATTTTATTACCTCCTCCTTCATGGACTGCAAGGTTTGTGTTTGCCTAGACAAGCACTCCTCTTTATACATCAGCTCCTGCTGATATTTGTGCTACTCTTTCAATCTGTCGATTTCTTTTGTCTGCTTCTCAAATTCCAACGCCACCTCTCTTATAGTTGTAGGGAAACTAGGAGAGCTACTTGAGGGGATTCCATAAATATTTTGAGTCTGATCGATATTATATGAAGGAGAACAAAATCCATGATTTTGTGCAAAAGAAGAATACATACAAGAAATAGATAATTTTTTGGTGGCACTAGGCTGCTTAACCAGCAGATTTACTTCAGAGTCGCCAGATGCTGGAAAACAAAATTTGATCTACTGTAACAGGACCAGCATCAATCCTACAACCTTACTGCGTTAAAAAAACTTGGAGTCCCACCGAGCGTGCCAAAACTATTGACACGCACGGTGCTGTATTGGTGGTTCCTTTACTGTAACAGGATCAACGAGTAACCCTGCAACTTTTTTGATTAAAAACTTGTGGTCCCATCGGGCGTGCCAAAACTGTTGACACTAGAAAGTGCACCCAGTGGCAGGAAAATGGATTCCTGCCCTCTCCCTGCAACATGGAAACCCCTCTCTCGCCTGTGGGATGGCGAAGCAGGAGAGGAGAGTCTCTAGGTATGGGCTAGTTCCCTCTGATGTATCTTGTTTGTTTCAGGTAACGCAAAATATAGGTATATATTGGGGGGGATGAAAAGGGAGAGAGAAAAGCATGAAAACAAATAGCCTACTCTAAAAGAGGTGATACACCAAAAATAGGTTGACCTTCCAGATCCACACTCAGGACCAAACAAAACATACATACACTCAGATCTGGCAGAAAAGACCAGGTCGCTGGGATGACAGGGAGGTTCTTATGGAAAGCACAAGAAAAGGGACTCACCAAGGTGTTGAGAAACACACACTGTAAGTGACCTCACCTGTTCTATACCTTCAAAACAGAACTCTACTCCTGACAGTAGCAGACAGTGGCACTTTGTAGATCGCAGGTTTGTTGGTGTTGAATCTATGAGAGCATCAAGAGATAATGACTGGACACAGATTAACATTCAATGCATACATTGAAAGATCCATCCAAATAGAGGTAAAAATTGTCTTTTATTGATTCAGGTGGGAAATTTGCAGAGTAGTGCTCTTTACAAAAGTGGGGAAGATCCCTTGAAAAATGACTAAGTCCTTGTATTTATAGCAGGAGAGCCAAGAGAAGTTTCATCGAAAAGCATGAAAAACACTATTGATGACATCACAAGTCTGCCAAGACCATGCTTGTTGCCTCGTTTTGCATGCTAGTCTTCTCCTCCGGTGGCTGGGCAGGTTTTTTCTTGTGCACTGGAGGTGAATTTTGCTGCCCTTGTAGTGGGCAGTGATTTTGCCGCCCTTTGCATGGATTTCATGTAGGATTTATGCTGACGTCGGCCGATAAGCTGCTGACGGTGGCAGTCTTGTCGACATCGGTTTCTGTAAGCTGCCGACGTCGGCAGAATTGTGCTTTGCACGGCAATTTCTCCTTCCCCACCATGGGGCAGGGTTTTCCATTTCACCGCCTTAGGTGGGATTTTCCATTTCACCGCCCTAGGCAGGCTTTTCCATTTTGCTGCCCTAGGCGGGCTTTTCCATTTTTTGTGCCTGCCTTTGTGCAGCTAACGTCGGCGGTTCTGCCGACGTCGGTCTCTGTAAGGTGTTGACGATGGCAGTATTGCCAACATCGGCCGATGTCCACGGCTTTTTTGTGTTATGGGCAGTGAATTTGCCGCCCTCTGCATGTCTGTAGGTGGGCTCATTTTACCCACCCTTGTAGTGAGTGGCGATTTTGCCACCCTCTGCATTTTTTTTGCCCTCTTTTTGCCTAAGTGTTGAACGCTCTATTTTCTTCCTTCTTCTCTTCTTGCGTGAACGTTCAGAGATTCTCCTTTTCGCTGCCTTTCATGACCAATGCTCTGTAATGGCACTGTCAAAACCAGAAGGTGGACCTTGCAACCCAAAATGACTAGCCATGCGAAGCAGGTGTAGGAGGTGACCGAGATTTTGCCTGAGGGGAAAAATTGGGTCAACAACTATGTAGGGGCAATTTTGAAGACTACAAACTGTGAAAAGAAAGACAATAAAAGAAAGAGAAAGAGAGATAGAAATGAAACTTGGTGGATCAAATATGCAAAGAATGAATATTTTTGATCAATAACCTTGAATAATGATGATGAAACCTATTAACTGCATCAACTAGGTTGATCAAACTATGCAGGGACCTATTTCTAAAGCCTAAAATTATATAGGGTCAATTAAGGTCAACCTAGTATTTTTTTGGATGCTTAAAAGTGTACAAGGTCAATTGGGTCAACCTAGTAGTCTAAACTAAAAGTTTGGAATTCTATAAATATGTATTAGGTCATCTGAGTTGATTTAGTTGTATGTTCCTAAAAACTTGCATACAAAGATTAGAACTAAGTCAACAGAGTCGATTTAGTATAATAGGTATATGATAAAAATAATACTAAAAAGAATGAAAGAAAGTGAAATAAATCTTTTAAGGTTTAGTTTCACATCAATTTCACTAGAATGTATGTAATAAAAAATTCATCATGTATATAAATTGATCCTAGCTCAGAGATGATAGAGCATACTTACACTTCTGATTGGGAATACATTTTTTAAGTGGGATCATGACCAATATGGGGATCCACTAGACCTGATTTTGGGATCACTTGTCACAATACACCATGTGAGTTAGGGTTCTAAAGCCTAAAATCTAACATAATCACACAATCCTAAAAGAGGGCTAAGGTTTAATATTTCACCTATGCTAATAAACAAGATAGTAAATCTAATCTAGTGCACACCAAAGCTTGTGGCACAAAGTGGGTGGTTAGAAAAAAATTAAAAAATAAACTAAACATGCGTATAAAACATATACTCATGTCAATGTATACAAAATCCTAATGCATGGAAGAGAGAAGCACATCTACATTATATATCTACTCTTAAAAAGTTGAAATAAAGTTAGGAATACTTACCTTAAGACAAACACATTGAGCCTCAATCTCTCCCTTGGCCAAGGTGCTTTGTAAGACATTATTGTGGTATATAAGGATAACAAAGACAAATCAGCTCTAGGCTACATAACCAATCTATGCATCCAAAAGACTTATCCATAAGACAAGATCTATATCTTCAAAGAAAGTATGGAACCCTAAGATTTATTCTTCAAGTAGAATGGTCAATAAGAAGATGTTTGTTCACACTTATTCTTATTCACTTCTCTTCTCTCTACAAATGGTAGGAAATGAACTTGTATATATAGGTGGATATTTCCCTAAATCCTCCCAAAAATATTAGCTGTATAGGGTTGACCATGGTCAGCCTTATATGTTTTTAGGAATAATTCACCAGGTCTTATCTAGGTCAGCCAAAAGGCTAACAAACCCAAAAAGTGAAAAATACCCTAAACTATATAGGGTTGGCCATGGTCAACTTAGTAAAATCAATAGTCCAAAAGGGAATTATTTCAATAAAATGAGCATGGAAAGAGGAAAATGACTAGAATGGCTATGACTAATAAGAATAATATTAGGGTTAATGGTTTTTAGGAGATGAGTATGTAGATGGCAAGTGGAAAAAGGGACAACAATCTTAAAAAGTACCAATGGTCTACCCACCCCATTCTTGGTACACCCCTTAAGGCATACACTTAGAGAGGTTGAGAATAAATAGGGTTTTACAGGATACAAAGTGTCAGTAATCAATAAAAGTTTGAAAATATTGTGTATACAGTTTATAATTGGGAACCAACACCAAATTAGCACCATTACTAGGGAAAAATTCTTATTTTCCATGTTTCTAGGGACTTTTAAAGATAAATGCTCTTAATTTGAAATTTCTATGCCTATATTTTCATTGATATATTTCTCTTTGGTCCATTAATGAAACTAAACTAGTGCCATTTCTAGGGACTAAACTGAGCTTCTAGTCACTTGTGTTGTTGGGAATTCTTACAAATAGCTATGTGTATTTCACCTTGTGAAGTTATATGTTGTTACTACATCGATCTAACTATCTTGGTTGTCAATTTTTCAACACTCCACTGGGGACGTGCTAGGAATTATTTAAGGTTTTACAATTTGACATATGTTAAGTCTTTTGAAAAGAGTTTCTAATATTACATGTTAGAAGGTGTCTTCTCCCTTATGAACATATTTTGAAAATTTTAGTATCTTTGTTCTCTATCTCATTAAGATTTAACGAGTTTAATTTCAATTTGTATCACAACAATTTTTAAACTTTTATATTCTAGAATTTTATTTCTAGTGGTGACTCCTACTATATTTTCTAGTTTCAAGAAAGATTGGTGCCTATTCTAAAGTATTTGCTAACTTTCACTTTTGAGTATCTTCTTGTTTGCAAATCTAGAAGCTGAGATCATTTTTTAAAGGTGACCCATCAAAGAGTCTTGCTCCACCTGTAGGTCTTCCTCAAATAAGAAAGGGACAAGTCTTGAGGTCTATTGAAGGGCAACGTTTAACTACTCAGGACCATCAAGGTCCTAATAATATTGAAATCTTTGTTAACCCCCTATCATTGAGGATTATCATAGCTCTTATATTAATTCTAAAACACATAATCCTATTTATTTTCTAGTTCCTTCTCAACAATTGAATCCCCTCCCAGGTCTGATCCACTAGGTCCACCTCATTCAACCCCTCATATCCATTTTCCATTTGTTCTTGAACCTCTTATTGAACTAGGAATGAGGAACATGGACCAAGACAAGAATTCATGTCCTACATTCCACATTCCCAAATTTAGACTTATCAATTTTGATGAGATGGAAGGCTACCCTAATGAGATTCCACATGAAGTTAGGACATGCCTCCAAAAATTCCAAGGGAATAATGCAATAAGCGGCGATGAACATTTGAGGGCCTATCAGAATATCATTAAAGATTATGAGATTAAGTATGAGGATGTGTGAATCATTTTTTTTGTGCACATTCTAGAGGAAGATACTCAATAATGGTTTAATTCCATTCCTATTGGATGTATGATTCATGAGAAGAGATGCAAAATGTTTTTAGAATTTAGTGTGGTGCTAGGATTGATCCAAGGTTTTTCTTAGCTAAATTTGAAAATATCAAGAAGAATCCTAATGAGTGTGTGCAGGACTTTAACACATGGTTCAATAAGACCATGATACGGATTCCAAAAAACATCATGCCCAATGATACAACATGCTTAATAGAGTAATGTGATGCCTTTGGTAAGAAGGTTGCTTATTTATTAAGGGATAAGGCTCCCACTAACTTGTGGTTGGTGTTCAATATGGCCATCCAAATTGAAAATAACATCAAGACTATGGTAAATAATTTGAATAATCAAGATGATGTGAATCTAATCAATCTAGAAAAGACACAACCTATGAAGACAACCAACTTAGAGGAAACTATCAAAACTTTGGCTTCTT
This sequence comes from Torreya grandis, assembly GCA_037957365.1. Lineage (NCBI taxonomy): Eukaryota > Viridiplantae > Streptophyta > Pinopsida > Cupressales > Taxaceae > Torreya > Torreya grandis. Next base: position 802,346 of record JARHVA010001064.1, on the reverse strand, counting down.
CTATAAAAGAAATGTCACACAAGTTGGCTAGAGCTAAAAAGGGTTACCTCAAGTGTCTACCATCTATGATAGAGTTTTGAATCTAAATCAAGCCCAAAGAAGGCCTACTTTTCATAATAGAGATAATGACAGAGGGAAGAGGCCTACACATGAAGTTAGGATGGAGATAAATCAACATAGAGGGGATAAAAAGGAGGTTGTTAATCCTCTAAATGTTAAGGTAAATTCTATGAATTCTAATTTAGACATTTATTGGTGTGACAAATGCTTCCTTTTACACCCTCCATGTGATATTGTTGAGAAAGTTGATGAAGATCTAGATGAACCTAAATATTCATCATCTGATAATGATATTTTTATGTTTGATTATCAAATACCTCAATATGAATCGACTACTTCCATTGATTGATACTACGTTTGATCAGGTTTGGAGCATTGTCCAAAGAGAGAGTGTCCTAATTTTTTACTTTGCTTGTGATGTTAATGTGGCACAAGTATATGAATTACCCATCCATGATTTTTATCTCTTGCACTCCGTGATGATCAAGAAATATCTTGGGGGAAATCCATTAGTTGAGGATAGGTAGCTATTAATTAATGCAACAACTACCCAAAATAAAAATACAACATGAGAAGTAGGCAACTAGGTGTTATTGTAGCTTTCTTTACATCCTTGCTTGCATTCAAAATTAAGGAATGCAAGCAAGGATGTAAAGAAAGCTAAAATAATCCCAGAAGATTCCAAGATAGCACCTATAAACCAAGTTGTTAAGCCTAGAGGTACTCCTGCTAAGAGAAACAAAATGCCTATATTGTCTAGTGTCCCTAACGGTGCAAATGAACTTAAGAAAAATTTGCCTTTAAAGGTTTCTATTAAAGTTCCAAATCCACCCCAACCTCCTCCACTTTAGACCTTAAGTGATTATATTATATCTAAATGTGTCATTACCCTTCCACCAAATATGACTCTTCCTTAGTATAGTGTGTGTGACATGGCTAAGTGTTGAGTCAAATAAAAATCACCATGCCACTTGTTGAGCTATTATGAATACTTGAACATAGGAAGAGGGCCTTTGAATATCTATAGTTTTTTGAAAAGTCAGCTGTAAATGAAGTCAAGTTTCCCCAAGCACCCTTAGAAGAAGATGATGGGTTAGAATATTTTATTGAACTTGCACTAAAGGTTTATTTAGGGACTGTATTAGTGGAGAGTTAGCTATATGTGGGTCCATTTTATATGACTCTACTAATCAATGGTCTGATTGTTCATAACTTCATGTTTAATTCTGGTACCTCTTATAATGTGATGCCCTTGAGTGTCCTTAATGAGCTTGGAGTGAAGATTATGTCAACATTTGGCAAGTGTTATGACATGGAATCATAATAAGTTATATTTATTAGACAAGTCAAGGGGCTAGTGGTGCAATTAGTAGTTCATCCTGGTAAGTACTTAAACATGGATGTGGTAGTTTTTAACTACCCACTTAAATGGGGCATGTTTTTTCACGTAAATGGGATACCATCATGGGTGGAAGTGTGTAGATGGACCTTTTGCATGCCACCATTTCTTTATAGGGTAAGATGGTTAGAATTTATAGATAGCCAAAGATGTTGCATGTGATTGAAGATCCAAAGTATGATCTAATTGAAGTGATGTACATGGATGTTGAGCTTGGAAAATTTGTTGGGAATGTTGATATTAGCAAACAAATTACTATTCTTAATGTTAAATATGTTAAAGAAAATGCATTTTGGAAGATGTGCTTTGATGGGGCTTGATCCAATATTGGAAATAGAGCTAGGGTTGTCTTCTATACCCCCAACAGTAAATGTTTTATGTTTTAATTCTAGATTTATTTTGAGTATACCAACAATAATGTTGAGTATGAGGCACTCTTTCTTGGTCTAAGGATTACCCTTGAATATGGAATCAAATGTTTGATTATTAAGGGTAATTTTGAGTTAGTGGTAAAACAAGTTTGTAGTGATTTTGAAAAATAAAAGGTTGAAATAGTATTGGAATATTGTCTAGGATTTTCTAAAGTTCTTTGATGCATTCAATCTATGTTATCATGAAAAAAATTCAACCAAGAAATGGATAGACTTGCAGGGCTAGGCATTCAATTTGACATTATAAATATGAGCCATCACTATCAATATCAAGTGGAAGTTCTTGTTAGGACTTCAATCCTAGATAATGTTCATCAATGGTAGGATTTTGATGATGATGAATAGATTAAGAGGTTTCTGAACTGTGAGGTTGAGTTCCATGATCAGCTTATAGACTTGGAACCCATGGTTTAGGTTTGTAATGGGAAGGAGACCTTATTTGGGAAAGACATTATTCAATTGATGACAAACACTATCCCAAGAGGACAGATCAATTTAGAGGCATCTTTTTATTATGTTGATAGAATCAAGTTGAGAGACTCATTCATTTCAAAAGACATAATTGAGTTTAACTTGGGTTCTATTGAGAATCTAAGGAAGGTTTGGTTGGGTACTCACCCGAGTGTGATAAAGAAAAAATCTTACATGTAGTTGATAAAGAAGTACCAAGATTGCCTAGCATGGTCTTATTTTAAGCTAAAAATGTATAGGGACGACTTGTTCCATCACGTCATCCCATTATATCCTGATAGCATACCTTTTAGGCATAAATAGAGACTTATTAACCCCATCTTAGCCACCAAGATGACAGATAATTAAATAAGCTAAGGGATGGTGGTATCATTTAACCCATCAGGTATTCATCATAGGTGTAAAAATTAGTCCTTGTAAGAAATAAAAATGGTGACATCCACTTGTGTGTGGATTTCAAAAATTTGAACAAAGCTTCTTTAAAATATAATTATCCCCTACCCAATATGGAGAACCTACTATAAAGAATTACTAGATCTAAAATGTTCTCCACATTGGATGGATTATCAGGTTAAAACTAGGTTGTGGTCAAAGAATTTGAGAGGTCCACAACAACATTCTCAATGCCTTAGGGCACACATGTGTATATGAGGATGCCTTTCAGATTGATGAATGTTGGTGCAATGTTCCAGTGAGCTATGGATGCTGCCTTTTTAGGGATAATTAACTAGTTCATTGCTATGTATCAAGATGATATCAATATGTATTAAAAAATAATAGAACATTTGGAGCATCTGGAAAAGGTGTTGATCAAATGTAGGGAGTTTGGCATTTCTCTTAATCCTAAGAAGTGCCACTTTGGAGTATAAAATGCCAAGTTTATAGGAAATATAATGTCCAATAATAGTGTCATGATTGACCCCAAAAGGGTTGAATCCATTGACAAAGTGCCTATCCCATAGTCTAAGAAAGGAATTTAGTCTTGATTTGGACAAATCAACTTTGTAAGGAGGTTTGTGTCCATTTTTGCATAGATCACTTTGCCTATTAATTCCATGTTGAAGAAGGACCAGACCATCAAATGAGAGGAGAAGGTCATGTAAGATTTTAGTGACATGAAGGGAGATTTTAAGTCTACCCCTATTTTGGCTAGTCTTGATTACATAAAGCCATTCCAGATATTCTCTTTTGCATAATTCAATTCTATGGTTGTTGTCTTATTGTAAAATAATGAGGAGGGTCATGATAAGCCCATAGATTTCTTCATCAAATCTATGTAAGACCCTGAACTAAACTATACTATCATGGAGAAACAAGATTAGCTCTTCTAAAGGCTGTTAAAATTTTTAGGCTGTATATTTTAAGTTCAAAAATCATTACCTACATCTTGCACACCATGGTGAAGGACATTTTAATGTATATCAAATTATCCAACAAGAGTTTTAGGTGGGTCAACAAGCTATAAGAGTATGATATGGATATCTATACCACCAAGATAGTAAGGGTGATGGGTCCAGCCAAGCTTATGGCTGAGACCAATTTTTAATCTATGGAGGTAAAAAATGTTGTGTTTAATGTTGATGATTCCTTGAGTTAGTTTAATATGTCTTCATGGTATAGAGACATTATTTACTACTTGCAAAATCTGAACTGTCCCCCTAGCTTGGATAAGAATTAGAGAATAAATTTGAATCTTGTGTCCCAAAAATACCTTGTAACTAAAGATGGACTAGCATAGAATAATCCAGATGGGGTTCTCTTAAGATATGTTCTTGAAGAATAGACTATTGTCCTAATTGAAGACTTTCATAGTGGAGTTTGTGGTGGACATTTTGCACCTAAAGTCAAAGTTCATAAAATTTTGAAAGATAGTTATTAGTGGCCATCACTATTTAAGGATGTTGCTTAGATAGTTAAAAAGTGTGAGAAATGTTAGTGCTTTGCTAAGAGGATGAAAGCTTTAGGTTATTTTCCCTTGTAACCTATGATGATTAAAGGCCGATTATACAATAGGGAATGGATTTCATTGGAGAAATTGTTGATTCATCAAGATTTGGGCATTGATGGATCCTAGTTGTAATGGATTGCTTCTCCAAATGGGTCGAAGCAATCCCTATAAAGAAAGTAACACACTAGGTAGTAATGTATTTTTTGCTAAGTCAGATTATTTATAGGTTTAGTATTCTTGTTAAGATAATTATTGATAATTTCATGAGATTCAAAGCCGAATCTCTAGTGGAATTATGTAAAGACTATGAGATTGAAATAATTTATGTTTCCAATTACAACTCTTAATGGAATGGGTAAGTTGAATCAAGTAACATGAACTTGCTCAAGATCATCAAGAGAAAATTGGAAGAAAACAAGAAGAAGTGGGTTGAGTAGCTAAAGTTTGCCTTGTGGGCTAATAATATTACTCTTAAAATATCTATAGGCAAAATCCCTTTTGATCTTGTTTATAGAGCTCAAGTAGTTTTTCCTATAAATTTATAGATGCCTACCTATCAACTCATGTAGTAACTAGGGGATGATGAACAGATCCACCACTATGAAAATAGGTGAACCAAATTATTGAGCTTGAGGAAACTTGAATAGAAGATCATGAAAGACACCTTAAGTTCAAGGAGATGATGAATAAAATATTTTATAGAAATGTCACTCCAAGAACCTTCCAATCGGTGATCTAGTTCTGATTTGGGACAACATGCATGAGGAGAAAGGAAAACATGGTAAGTTTGATGCCTTGTGGATTGGTCCCTATTCCATTGAATGCTAGATTGGGGAGCATAATTTCTTCTTGAGAGATCTGGATGGTGTAATAATAGAGTTATTAGTCAATGGTAGACATTTAAAACACTTTCTTGATTGATTCCATCCTTAACATATGTACCATATTGTATAATGTTTGGTTTCTTTATCTTTTTGTTTTTTATTGCCCCTCTATTTTTGGGTCTTTTTGGTATAGTTTCCATTTGTGTTTTATTGTGTGATCATTTCTAGATCATCCTAATCTATTTCTATTAAGTCTAGTATGTTTTGTTGAGCCTTCATGGATGTTTGCTAAAAATTAATAAGTTTTGACTCCGTAGCCTAATGGATTGGCACTTGGTCTTGTATTCTATGGTTTTTTGCACACCCACAAGGGGTATGCATCCTTGGGAAAGATCCAGTATTAGTACCCAAAATTTCACTGAAGTGATTGGGCCCTTGTCTATATCAATGTCTAATTCATTAACACAACTTCCATCTCCAAGTATTCCTTTGGAAGGTCAAGTTCATGTAAAAATTGGCTAAGTCCTTTGCCTGGTCTTTGTTTAGTGAAGTGTATGTTTCCCTTGGATGTTTTTTTGCTTTTGGGCAAACACAAATTCTAACATAAATAGGTCTTCGAGATTTTGTCTTAGACAAAAAGTTAGAAGACTTATTTCCATTGGATATTTTATTCACTACAAAAGTTCTGAGGGGACTCAATGTCTTATCTATTTTGGGATAAGTATTTTACAAAATATCTGAAGGGTTATTTCATTTATTTTAGGTCATTTTTTCAAAAAAATTGTCCATGGTAAAAAGTTTGAAGGGCACTTGCCCTTTAGGAATTTTTCCCACACAAAAATCCTAAAGGAAATCCTTTGTTTTGGGAAAAATGCTAAGTCTTGTTTGTTTCAGACTTTTTTTTCACAACAAAAAGTCTAAAGGGCACTTACCCTTTGGGCATTTTTCCCACATAAAAATCTCAAAGAAATTGTAAGGTCATTTACTTTGGCCAAAGGTACTATTAAAAATCTTGAAGGGTCATTTTGCCTTTTCAAAAATTTTGAAGGATCATTTCCTTTGGGCATTTTGCCCTTGAAAAATTCTTGAAGGGAACTTTTGAAGGGTTATTTTTCCTTTAAAATTTTTCTAAAGGATAATTTCCTTTGGGCATTTTTCCCTTGCAAAATTCTTGAAGGGAACTTTCAAAGAGTCATTTTTCCTTTTCAAAATTTCTAAAGGGTTATTTCCTTCAAGCATTTTTCCCTTGAAAAATTCCTGAAGGGCATTTAAAAAAAGTCTAAAGTATAAGTCTATATGGGGAAGGACACTTTCATAACTCTTGAAGGGCACTTTCAAGAAAGCAAAGCACCATTCTAAAAGGCCAAATGACAATTATGTCAGGCATGTGCCCTTAACAAAATTTTTGAAGGGTATGTTCAAAGGGCCAAAAGGTACTTTCAACAAGGTTAATATGGAGTATAGGTCTATTTCCTTTGTATATTTTTCCCAAGAAAAAAAGTCTTCAAAGAATTGCATTCTTTGGGAGACCAAGTTCAATTTCTATAGGAAAATTATTTCGAACGAAATGTTTGAAATAATTACCCCGACAAAAGTAAAGGATCTAAGTGTTGATTCCTTTGGAAAAAGTGAAAGAGACTATTTCCTACAAGGAAATTATTTTAAATAAAATGTTTGAAACAATTATCCCAATCAAGATAAAAGGCCCAAGAAAATTCTTCTGAAGACAAAGGCCCAAAAAGCAAACAAGAATGTCAAAGACAAATATTAGACAAAATTGCTATAGAACAAAGTCCCTGAAGAAATATTTTTGAGTTATAGGTATGATGGTCTCATGGAAATATTTTTATGGGTGTGTAGACATCAACTTTAAGCTATAGAGACTAGCTATTGGAAATTCAAATGTATAATATGATCATGCGAGCATCAACTTTAGACCCCATGAAGTAGTTGTTTGTTTTCAAATAGAGGTAGATCTAATGGCATGCATTTATTCAGAGTACTATTATTTGATGATGCATGATCAATTTGAATAATCAAAGGAATTTAGGACAAGTGTGGATATGACAAGTGTCAAGCTCATGTGGCATGGGCATGTTCCATAGATTCGATGGTGCAAGCTAGTAGTTGACAGGTCAATGGGAAATTGTATCAAGTGAGACATTTCCATATGGCATGAAAGTGCTCAAACAAGTAGTAATTATCTACAAGTTACATAAGAATCCCATGGGGTTTCCAAGTGGCATATCCTCAAGGCCAAATAAAAAGCAATATCTAATAATATTCCACCCCTCATATCATTATCTAATGGAGGATGTGTTCTCACTTAGCTAGATTTGATGGTGTGTGTCTAAGGTTTAAAAGTCAAATATCTTATCATAAAATGTAGAGATGCCAAGTGGTAAAGCTGCAGGACACAAATTTAGAAATTGAGCATTTCATGCAATATCTATGACTCACATTTGCTAGAGTAAGGAGGATCTAACAGTAGAAGCTAGGATAGACTTTTTAAAAATCCCAAATTGCATGAGTAAATGACAAGTGTCTAGGTTAAGGTTAAAATTGATGGCTCTTCCATGGATTTCGTAATGAGTCAAAGTGCAAAACAAAATTCATGAGCTGTTCTAGAGTGAATACTTCTAAATCATGATTGTGGATCATTTTTTGTATCATGTCATAATTGAATCGACTCTCAAACCATCATTTTAGGTAATAGGTTTTCTTTGGAGTACACAAAAAATAAATTTCCTATCTAGAAGTTTCCATAATTTTCAATTGAGTAATAAGAAAGCATTTCCAAATAAGTTGCACATCAAGATAAAATCTATTTGGCTTATCAAATGATTTTCTCCCTCTAATTATCCAAGTGAGTGATCAAGGATATTTTTAGGTAGTTCCAAATCAAGAAAACATCTATTTGGATCCTCAATAAAATATCCTCCTTCCAAGCTCATGTGAAAGGCATTTTTCACCCAAAATATCAAATGATATGCTCAAGTGGTTGTGATTCCTCATCATTCCTTTCAAAGGTAGTTTCAATAATGATTCTTTCCTTGAAAGTGAGTGAAGATCTCAAGCAAGTATCTTGGTGGATTTTAAGGCTTGTTCTACAATTTTTCAAGTGGTAACCCATGGTTCTATATTAAAAAAAATTATAAATAGGGGCTTTATCTTTTATTTTAATGTTGTTAGTGGTTGTTGGTTGTTGTAAGTCATTATAGGCATCCATATACTCAAAGTCTAGGTTATATAGATATTTTTATGGGATTAATTATTGTGTATAGATCTTATCTCCTTTACTAAGGTGGTTTCACCTTTATAGCCATTATCAAGCTTTGAGAGCATATTTGTGTCTCCCTTATCAAAAGAGCAATCTCACCATGCTTGTCCCCATGACAACATTTTGAAGTGTTGATGTTTATAATATTTATTTTCAAGTCACTATAAAATATTTGTGGTTATTTATTATATCCTATTAATGAAATGCAATAACATGTTTTATAGTTTTTATTGATTGGATATTTGGGTCTTTGTTCATTACTAATTGTCATTTTGAGCATGTACCTTAGTTATAAATCCCTTTTTGTGGTTACATTTGGAAATGTGTTATTGAAGGACTTTTAAGGGAAACCTAGGTTCATGAATTTAGTAGGATAGAATATTTGAGATTCTATTTTCAGTGTATGTCCTATTCTTTCAGGAATCATTTAGTGTTTATCATTGTCTTGCATTTGAAGTCTTTTCTACATCTTTACTAAGTAACATTGTCATTAAGTTTTGCCAAACACCCTGCTATTTGGAAGCCACCATCACACCACCTTCCATTCTATAATTAAATATAATATTCAATTGACTTACAAATAACACCCTTCTATTGCATATTATGAGTGTTACTTTCTTTGCAAAAGCATATCTAAAATATGTTTCTAGTTTGTGCTTTAAATCCTAGCATTACAATCTTCATTTAGTCCCTTGCTATTGAATATTCTCCCAACATGAATATCGAAGTCATAATTTCATCTATCTTTAATAGCTTATGTATGACATAGAGCAGTTATGCATTTTGTGTGACAAGCCTTCATGGGTGAAGTGTGCAAACTTAGTTATGATCTAGTCATTTTTGTCCCTTATGCCAAGAATCCCCATGGAGATTGAATTCTAAAATCCCTCCATGTGAGCAAGCTATCCAATAGGTTCTCTCACCCTAGTTCAAGTAGAGCCAAAAGTAGTAAGGAACTAACCATACCCTTTACAAGTGCTTCTCAATCATTTTCTTAGTCTAGTCCATTCTTGATGCCAAACCCTTCCCTGACTACAATGACATTCTAGTGGGTTTTTCATCATTGTTTTCCATTTTATTCAAGTGTGCAAGGTTAGTTTAGAGAGGTGTATAACTGGGAACCAACACATGGTATACTCCTTCAGTACTTTAGACCTGTGAAGACATTGATCCTATGCTTGATATGGAAATAGGGATGAACAGGGTAGGTTTTCTCACTTAAATGTTTTATTGAGTGCTCTTGGTAAGTTTCCTTGTGAGTTCCTTGTTTTCTAGGTATTTTATAGGTGTGCAATGAATGAGGATTAATATTATACGTATACCAATCCTATTTGAAAAAATATCACACGAAATCACTTAGGCCTACCTTTAGGATATGTTTCATTTGAAAATTGGATTACTTTTGGGCATTGGACACTTAGTTTGAAAAGGGACACTATAGTTGACATAGGCATCAAGTTGGGATGTAATTTTTTAGGAATATATAAAATAGTTATAGTTCTAAAACTAACAGATAAGGATAATTATAAGGTTTATAGAATTTTACATAATATAGAAGCCCTTATCATTAGAATAATAATAGTCGGACTAAGAGTTAATAAATTTGGAAAAAATAAGTGAACACAAGCCTTTTAGGAGTGGGAAGGTCTTATAACCAAAGGTTACAACCATGATAAGTATTTTCTAAGTGTACAAGAATACAATGCTATATAATTCAGATTTAGTGTCTACATTTGCCCCCATTTAGTCTAGTAATGAAATTCATAGTTTAAAGGAAAACAAATGTGTAATTGGGTGTGTATAAACCACCTTACCTTTATGTGAGTCCCACTTGAGTAATTTTATAGTGATTTACCTAAACCGAAAGACATGTTACAATATATAATTAGTGCATATAATTTGAAATTAAAATAATTTGAAATACTTGAAAGTAAGGAGAGCAAGGTTAGGAGCAAACCTGTGTATCGTTGTAACCATCTTATCTTTTGAAATTTAATTTGAAGAGATGATTTATTATGACGCTTTCCTAAGATTAGGATAATTTTAAACTTATAATTTCATACATATATATAGAGATTAGAGGACACCATGCCGAACCTTGGTAAAAAGGTGAGTTTCCACATGGCCATTGAGCTCATCTCAATTGTGCAACCCAATCATATTTATAACATGGTGAGTATGAGTGATCCAATCAAATCACACTATATATCTGGTTAAGGTTGATGGTTTACTGACTCCATTCTATAAATCTAGTGAGGTTAGATGATTTAATCAAGTTTAACTTATTAAACTTGGTAATTTTGAGTGATTTAATCATATTAACCTTACCAAAAGGTGAACCAACTATTATAGTAGATTGGCTCAATAAATTCAATAAAAGTCCATCTTGGGTAAGATAATAGTCCATAATAGTATTTTAAATCTAGAAACTAATTTTATTTTGTAACTTAAGGTGCCATTTGCGTTGCATATGGACCTCATACATGTCTCAAGAGAAAACCTAGGTATAATAGTGGTACCAATGTATAGAATGCTACCATAAATGTGTATCTAAATCATATAGCTATGAAATTTGGAAAATTTGATATTTTTAGTTACCAACGTATAATTCTACCATAAATGTGTATCTAAATCATATAACTATGAAATTTAGCCAATTTGATATTTTTAAAGTGTGTAAAACATGTTTTTATGACATGCAAAACTAGTGTAAGTTTAGAGAACATGTTTCCATAACATTCCCACTATAATATGAAAATGTGGAAGCCATTCCTTTATTCCATGCACCCATTTATATTCCCCCCTTTTTAGGTGAGGGAAGTAAAAACTAGTAGTTACCTTACCTCAAAAGGATAAGATAATCGTATAATCTATGTATGGATCATGTAACATATAGGAGTAGCATGTGTAGGTAGATATATCAATGAGGTACATAGTATGTGATCAAATTAAGTCATAATATTAATTATATGAATCATGTAACATATAGAGAGTAATAATATAATCTCAAAAAACAATCAAACATACATACAAGAGCACTCGAAAGTAAAACAAAAGGTAATGGTCCAAGGAAACTGCATACAAGTTGCACGTTCAAATTCCACACAATCAAAGAGACATGAATTTTCCAAATGTACTCAAATCATATAATGAAATGTTCAAATATCCATATAAAACAAATTATGACATATGCAAATGTTAAAATAGGAAAACAAGTACACATGGGCCATAATTAATGGAGCATATTCAAATGTTTGAATAATCAATATAATGCAAGAAAATATGTATAAAGGAACACACTCAAGGAAGTGAAAAAAATAAAATCATAAACAACCAACATACACATATCATATTAGTTCCTGGTTATATGTGTTAGAAAAAAATGTTCAGTACATAACATATCAAGTGCACTGCAAAATATATAAGCATGATTAAAGGCATGTGTAAGTGCATAAGCTCAAACATGATAATGGAAGTGATCATATAATAATGTAGCTTGGGTGTATCATCATAAAGTAAGTGGATTCCCCAAATATAATAATGGCATGAATAAAGGGAAGGCCCAACATTGATATGTGTATATATCACAATCCTAGATATGCATGTGTCACACTCAAAAGATATGTGAAACATATATGTGTATACATATAGAAATGATATGATATCCACTAAAAACATAAATTATAAGGAGATAATAATAACATGGAAATCCTAAATATTTTTGGATTTTTGAGTTTTTTATTTTATTTTGTATTTTTAAAATATTTGAAAGGATTAATCGAAAAGTCTTCATCATAAAAAGGTGTATGATCACTTGAGACATTTTTTAACCTTTGTTTATAGTGACGTATTGTCACCTCAATTTTTATATGTAATTTGTTTCTAGAATTTATTGACCATATCCATCATAGTGTAGACACTATTTATAAATTATAAAAACCCTGAGTCTTGTACACTTGAAAAATACATATCATGGGTGTACCTTCAACTTATAGACCCTTCCCACTACTGAAAGGATCATATATATATATATATATATATATATATATATATATATGTTATTATTAATTAATTACTAGTCTGACTAATAATATTATAATGAATAATACCTTATATCATGCTCATAATGTTATAAACCTACTTATCATCCATCTCTGCAAGTTTTGGACTTGTGATTATTTTCTAGTTTCCCAAACACTTGTGTCCCAGTCAGATGCCTATATTGATGCAAGTGTCCTTACCCTAATGTAATTGTCTAGTGACCTAAAGTCATTAAATTTGAAAATTTAATGTATGCCTATGGTCATCCTAGGTTATTTAATGTGAGATATTCTCCAAAGGAATTGGTATAAATACAAGATTAATCCTCATTAATTCCTCACCTAGCATAGACTTCCTCTTAAATACAAGATTAATCCTCATTAATTTAATTAGTCACTCAAGTGAGAAAATCTTCCCCATTTTCTCTTATTTCCATATCAACCATAGAGACAACACATATAGAGTTTTGAATTATTGAAGGAGCATTTCATGAGCCATATTTGTCAAGTTATAATTTAGGTCACTCTATGTACTTGTCTAAAGCACATTTCATGATACACACAAAATCTAATATGTAGGGGATAACTACATAAGCCTAAGGCCCTCTTAAGAGTATTATCCATGTATAAAATGCTCATTTATAGATGGGTATTTAGGGTATCTCAAAATCATGTGCTCATTAACTCATTTTTCTCATTGAAGATGAAGAACTAGGGTTTTCTCATTTAACAAGGAGAAATAGTCCATGACCTAGATCTAAATGCACCAAAACAAAGGAAATAGAGAACCTATAATCATCCAGGTGGTAACATCTAGTTTTAATAGGTATTTCACACTGTAAACCTATGTCCAAGTTAGACATAAGTGTCGATGTAACCATTGTAGGTCAACACAAGTGTCTATGACTACAAAGGTATAATATCTAGAATTATGTGATTTATCTAGAATCTAGATCCAGTATATTACTTTCTTATTATAGATATAGATCTATATTAAAATAAAAATATCTAAACATCTTGTTTTCATTATCTTTAAACTATATATAATATTTTTACTTTCTATCCTTAGCATATCTCAACATAAAAAACTCAGTTTATGTTTATCTAAGATTATAATTTATTAGCTTGCTTTAGAGATAGTCTACCATCCTTGTGCCCTAGGCTATCTCTACCCATTTAAACATATATTACCTAATACATAATTTATTATTAAACACATGGTGTATGTAATATCCTTATCCATAATATTAAAGGTGATACACATATCTGTAGTATTCAATGTTGCATTTCAATTGGTGAAACAATGTTTGTACAAATTTTAATGTCAAATGTTATTCCTAATATATTATCCATATGATAATGGGGACCACATATGTTCCACATGATATATTTAGGTTTATTTACCCATAATATTCTAACATCAATGAAGAGTATGTCAATTCAGATGTATTATGGCCCAACTATTGAACAAATGTGGTTTTACAAATTACATCCCAATTTTTCCTATCAAAATTGAGATGTTGACAATAAAAATCATCAATATTAGTATTAATAGTTAGATATTCATGCCTTGGTAAATTTCAAGTATGGTTTTCTTATAAACCTTTGGAAGTAATATGTTTTTTATGTTTTCCAGGCATAATCTATATGTGACCTTCACTCTTATACTTATGAAATTGGTTTTGTAATGCCTCACATCGACTATTATGGATAATAATTCAATGATAGTTTAAATTTGGTAAGACCTATTTAGGAATAAATATGTTGACTAATCTATGTATATTATGGGGTAAACATATCATCCTATGTTCAAGTAATATAAAAAGTATTTTGTGGATTATTATGAGATATCTCCACATTATTTACATGATGTATTTGTATTTTTCCCTTATAAGGTTGAATAATTTTTTTTATCCAAGATGGGTGTATGTAATAATAATCATTTACATGCTCATCTTCTATTTTTTATCTACCCTTATTTTGATTAGATTCTACATCCTCTAAAGGTAGATTTAGATTATATGTGATATAACTTGTAGCTGTTAATAGGTTATGTGAAATATTATCAAGATAATCAAAGTTATGTTTTTTAATGTCTCATCTATCATATCATGGGCTAAGTCATCATCACTATAATAGTAATCTAAAACATGGCCATCTTATTTCTTGGTGTTGACTATTAAGGAAACTCAAATGCTTGAATTTATGTTGGGTTTTAATATTATTGGTTCCTTTGTTAATTACTCTTTCCATTTATGTGCATCCATGTGCATCTTAGTGGTTAGTGCCTTGTTTGTATATGGAAGTAAATAATCCATTATTATTTGACTCACCTATTTCATAGGTTTTTACATTTTCAAGTTGAACACAATGTTTAGGTGGTACCAATGTAAGTATCCTTATGTGGTAGAATGTATCATTTTGAAAATTTGTAAAGGTTCATCACCAACAAGCATCATTAATAAGGTTTCCCTATGTATGAATTTTACACATCAATGTAATGTAGATGGTACAAATTCCATTGTGTGTTTCCATGACCATCCCAAAATTAAGTTATAATGTATAAATTGGGACATGAATTTAAATGTAGTAAGAAGATTTTTTTACCATAATTTCACATCTAATGTGATTTGGACAACTGGAGGCCTATGTAAATTATCAAATCCTTTGATATGCATAACTAATTTTGGATAATATTAGTATCAATATCCATGGTGGTTATTAAATTAGTTATACAAATGTTTAGGCCTGATCCATTATCAATGAGAACCCTATTTATTCCTTTTTTATGGATACTCACTTTTATAAACAAAGACAAATGTTGGTCAATAATATCTTTGGATGACAAATGCATTATTTTTTAGATGTTGCATAATATAGACAAAGTAAGTTTGTTTAATATCACTTAGAACTTAGGTATCACATAATGATTCATAAAAGATTTCCTTATATATTATATTTATTTATAAGTTAAATTATTGAGATATTATAATGTGTGTTGCTCAATTGGTCAATAAGGTCACATCCCATAGATTTTATCACAAGTTTAGGTTTAGGAGGCAAATACTACATATTAATAGGTGGAGAATCATGATATGCACCTTTTATTTTTCATGTAAGGATAACATGGACTTTAAAATCAAATATAAGTTATGGGTGAATAATGAGTACATGATGGTAATCATCACTCAATTAGGAGGTAGGTGGAATAAATGGTTTAGAACATGCACATTGGTATCGAGATACCAACTCTATTATATTATAAAAAGAGTTAAAAAAATATTATATGTTACTTTCATTTAAAAACACTCTAATTATATTAATGGATTAAATTATTGCACTGGATAACATGTTTTATTAATCAATAACAATAACAAACCACAACTATAATTATAAATTGGAGGAAAAAATGGTTTATAGATGCATCCATATTGATCATAAATATAAGAATGAAAATCCAATTTTTAGATGTTGAATATTTTGAAATAAAAAAAAAATCATAAATATAAAAATCATGAAACCCTAGGTTAATTCTAGGGTTTTGAGACCAAATATTAGGTTCACCAAATATTTAACCCTAAATTTTATTTTGGTAAAAGAGTGCACTAAGGTTAAGGGTATAAAAATGAATAAGTACAAGGGTGATAAACAAATATAAAAAAGGGAAATTAATTTTCAAACTTAGATAAATAACATTATGAATTTATAATACTAAGATATGCCAAAAATATAAATTATAGCTATTGATTGATATTACAATAAATTAAAAATAAGAGTACTTAGCTGGTTCACTATACATATGAAGATATAGGCTAAAATAGGTTAGATGTGGATTGGATTAGGATTCTAGAATAGTATTTAGATTCTAGAATAGTTGTTAGATTTTATAATTATACATTTTTTTTCTTCATACACTTTCATTAGATCTAGATGGTTATGTTGACATTAGTGTCTAAATTGGATGTAGGTATCTAATAAATACTAGTGACTTGATATGGATGCAACCACCTTGAGATTTATAGTTTTATTTTGTCTTTAGCTTGGTGTGCTTATATTACACATATAGGTTGTCATTATTTGTCAAATTATCAATCCCTAGGCTCCTCACCTTTGGAGTGACTGTGGGAAAAATGGGTTGGTGGGCACATGGTGTCGAGCTACCCCAAAGACCCATAATGAGAGATACCTACATAACTAATTTTCTAAACAGGGCCTTGGAATTATGTAGTTCTCTTTTATGTATTGGCTTGTGTGTGCATAATGATGAAATGTGTGATGACCAAGTATATAGAGTTACTTAGCTTACAACTTGGAAAATATGGCTCATGGGATGTTCCTTAAGTACTTGAGGCTTACAAGGATATTGTTCATATGTTTGATATGGAAATAGGGATGAATATGGTAGGTTTTCTCACTTGAGTGCTTGATTGAGTGTTATTATTAAGTTACCTTATGATTTCTTAGTGTTTTTTAGGTTTTTTGTTGGTATGTAATTAATGGATTGATATTTTATATATACCAATCCATTTTAAAAATATATCACACTAAATAACTTATGTCAACCTTTAGGATATGTTTAATTTTCAAATTAAATGACTTCTATGTGCTAGACACTTAATTTAAAAAGGCACACTAGTGTTGATGTAGGCATCCAACTTAGATGTAAGTGTCTGGGAATCTATAAAATAGGGACATGAAAAAAACTAGTAGAGAAGGATAATTATCAATTTTATAACTTTTTTCATAGTATATAAGGAATGGTTAGACTAAGAAATAATCATTTTAACTCAAGTAGATAGTGAACACAATCCTTTCAGTAATGAGAAGGTCTGAGAATTGAAAGATACAACCATGATAGGTGTTTTCCAAGTGTACAAGATTGAGTTTCTATATAATGCAAATTTAGTGTCTACAAGAACCAATCACTCTAAATTATTCATAAAAATCACCAATTCTCTAATGCTTAAGGAAGTATCATATTCAAGAAAAGTTATAAGAGCATCATTGGTTTCACACATATACATGTACTCCTTGTTATTTAAAATATTTTCAAATTTAAGTCATATTTAATTTTTGAATTTCACATATGGATATTGACTACCTTCATCTCATTGTGGGATTTTCTCTGGAGTGTCTTGCATATTTTGATCTTCCTTCTAAATAAAAAGTATGTTGCACACACTCAGTTATATGTTTATTTTTACTATAGTAATTTAATTTTTAGATTAAACATGGGGGGATGGGGAAATGTAAATACTCAAATTTGGTCATGAATAATTGATAGTGTCAATTTTGACCCACATTTACCATGCTTGACTTGAGCCATTAAATTGGTCCTATTTTTCCACCTCACTCTATCCTAAGTACTTTTATGAGCCCATCCATTCTAAGTTGATACTTTTTGCATAAAAAACTCTTTTTAACTTATAAATACCCCTCTAGTAATTTATATGTACATTTTAAATTCTTAAGACAAATGTTACTCTTCCATGTCAAAATTGACCTATATGGGTCAATATCTACCAGTTGATCCCAATTTTTTTGTGTCAATCTTTCCCTTTACCCAAAAATGTATCTTTTTAAAATTTAAACCATTCCTTATAGATTGGTCTATATTTATATGATAGGTAGTGTGAGGTTCTACCCCTTTGGATTGCTATAAATTCACATCTAAGCCACTTATTCTACAACTTGGAAATATCACTATTCAAGCACATGTATGTTATTGCATACTAAGAAAAGCTTCCCTATTATTTGTAAATTTTATTTTATTCCTTGAAGTAACCTTTATCCAAGTTACAAGCCTATTTTATCAAAATCAGGTAAATAATTATCAAGTATTCAAGCCATATCTAAATACATGCATGTATAAAATGAACACTATCACAAAAATCACTCTAGGTGGGAGAACTACATGAGGGTTGATTCTCTCTTTAGTGTATTCTAGATACATAAGTAGTGTTTAGTCATCACGTGGGTGATTGGAGTTAGCTCTAACCTTTACACCCCCTCTCTTATTTTAGGGTTTCATTTATCACAATTCCTAGTGTGGTCTTAACCTTGAAGAGGTAATTTTTAAGTCATCTATCAATAGCGTAAAGTATAAATTCCACATAAAATCATATTTCACCAAGGAACATATGATTGTATCATCAATTTTAATTTTTCCACACAAGTAAAGATTTAACCTCATGGATCAAGAGTGATAATTGATCTTAACTATTTCTAATTGATTATGACCTAGAATAATGACCATTATTATTTCAATTACATGTGTGTAATTAGGTATGATTTGATCATTTATAGCCATCTTGAAGTCACACATAGTCAACATAATAGGTAGTAAAACACTAAGTACTCTTGTCCTCTTTTTTATTTTCATAGTTAGCTTCTTTCATTCATTCAAGTTTTGTCTATTTCAGTACTTTTCTTTCATTCTGCTAGTTAAAAGTCATTTAAAATTTTTTTTACCCTATAATTCATTTTACCTTAATTAGAGTTAATAACATCAATTAATTTAAAATTATGATAAAACACTCACCTAAATATTCCTAAATTAATTTTAATGCACAGTGGAATATGTCATGATTCCATATCATTTTGAGGAATTATTTTTAGATCCATGGTTTTATTTTAATGAAAATTTAAAGTTTAAAATTATATTTTATCCATAAAATTTAAGAAAATAGCCTAATATCAATAAAAAATTTTACAAATCAAATGAGGCATAATTATGCCTAAAATAAATTTATATTGAAACATGGACTTTTATAAACCCACCTTTTTTCATTTTATATTTTTTATAGAAATAAGGTGTTTGTTATGAATTTTCAAAGAAATGATGTTTGTAGGGCTCTTTGTTTATTACATATTCCATTTTCATGAATGGTAAATACCCTTTGTGTAGGGTAAGAGGTAACTTTGTCAATAGTATTCCATTTGACCACATGACCAATAATGAGGCCCCAAAAGGGCCAATTTGGGTTGTGATCATTCTTGTCTAGTGCAAGACATTTGGAGGTGGTTATATCCATGTGGGAATTATGTCAAATAAGCCTCATGTCTTATAAGATGGTGATAAATGTAAAGTGACTATGTTTTAGATTAACCTCATGTCAATTGACTATTGCCACTTCAATATTATTTTTCAACCCACTCTCTTTTTATTATATGTTTTTATTTATTAATAGAATTGTATGGTTTATATGATACATATTTTTAAAAGTAGAATCCTTATTGATCCCTTGAATTTTTTTGTATAGTTGTTTAAGGTAAATGGAAGGCCCGAGGGTGGGGGACTTGAAAGGGACTATAGACATCCCAATTATGCCATATTGGTGTCTTTATTACTTATTATGATCCAACTCACTAATTTCCACACTATTATCCCTAATCATCCCTAATTCATTCCAATCTATCCATAATCATCCATAATTCATATATTCCAACCCTAATCCTATCATTCTATAACCATAATCATATCTTCAACATGATCCTAGTTAATCCAATCTAACACCATCACCCCTGATTAATTAATCACATCCTATGATAACCTTACCCAATCCCACCAATATACTTTTCAGATTAATCAAATAATTAATCACATTAATTAGTTGATTAATCTTAATAATAAAATACATGCACAATGTAAAACCCAAATAAAAATATAAAAAATATATATAAATCCAATCACGCCCATCTCAAATCACATCATTCAATCTCACATCAAATCCCCAAATCCCCAAGTCAAAAGTTCTTTCAATAAAGCCAATTTCTCAATCAATTAATCCCATACATTTTCAACATCCCTCATTAAATAACCAAACCCCTTCATTGAATGATGATTTTGAATCAAATATTTCCCTCCATTCCAAATCAAATCTAACCATCCATTTCCTCTCTCAAAAATATATAAATAGGATCCTCCACCCTCATTTATAACAAGATTCAATAGACTAAGGATATTATGTCCATTGAGTGATCAATTCAAGATATTATAAGGTGATCATGATAGTTTTAAATCAAGGAATCCAAGCCATCATCAATCAACCATAGGGAGGTGCTGCCAAAATATTGCATGTATCCAATTGAGTAACCACACCCATTTTCAATCCAAGAAAAATTCACATAAATAGGAGCTCTTTATGATAAGTGAAGGTGTTTTTTATTTCTTCATTCACTCAATTATATGTGAATTGATTTTTTAGACTCATAATTTAATGTTTGTTTTTATTTATAATTTCTTTTACCTAGTTTTTCATGTGTACATTCTTGCCATACCTGGTGAGACAAACATTACTTTTATTTTACTTATTCTGCTTATTAAGAGTTGTAATCTTGGATGGTCATACTTTGGAGTACTATTTGGGTTAAATTTGATTAAATTTTATCATTTTTATATTTAAATCCCATTTTTATGTACATCATCATATGTTCCATGTGTATCAACTTCTTTGCCCTTAAGAACAATGCATGTGTAAGAGACTTTATCATTTTAAATTTTGTTATGTTTTGATACTTAAACATTTGCACATATGTTTTACTTTTTTCACCTTATATTTTATCTTAGGTGCCCAAATACCTTACACCTATGCTCTATAGTTTGGTATTTGTGTCTTTTTATTTATTAAATTATATTTTCTATGTTTTGACATTTGTACCTTGTGTTTTGGTGTTTACATAGAGGTCAAAACATCTATGCCATATAATTTAGTGTCTACATATTGATTATCAATTTATAAATTTTTTATTTCAATTTGGGATATGTTTTGACACTTTGGCATCTATGAAAACATTGAAATGTTTGTGTACTGAGGATTGAAGTTTCTATACTGAAGAGTGGTATTTCTAAACTGAACACTTATCTTTTAAAGGCTATAAATTTTGACTCAGGTATCTGTTTGAGCTCTAATTCATACCAAAATTAATATCTTAGAAATACACATGTATCCATAAATAAATATTCCATTTAGGTTTGATTCTAATAATACTAGAGTCTATGTCTTCCAAGGTTTGTCTTTCAAGTTTGTTCATCCATAATATTTGATTTTTTGACATGAAGGTTTGGTATTTGTATTTTTTCATTCTAATAACTCTATTATGTAGTATAACCCTTGTCTCGATGGCTTAATTCATTCTAAAATCCTAATACATATCCTATAGGTTCACTAGTCAAAGACCAATAACAAAAAAACACATATATAATCATTTAATCTTAATCAATCTATCTATTTTGTATATTTTTGTTTTGTTTTCTGCTTGTGTATTTTTAGCTTATGACCATGTATGATCTTCCCTCACACAAATTTTTTAAAATATGAATTATAAAATGGTCTAGTTAATTTGTGTTATCCAAGGAGTGAACTACATATGCTATTTACTCACAACTCAATATAATCTTGGAAACTAAAAATAGTTTGTGCATTCTTTATTTTTATTTTCTAGGGTCTAATGACTTGGATTTAATTATCAAACATGAATACAAAGCTCATGTTCTTGTGGGATATATAAATTCAAAGGAGGATATTTAGTTATTGGCTAAGTGGTCATTTATTTTACTGACATTATGAAATGAGGTGGTTACATCTCCAAACAATACCCTTGCCACATGGATTTGGGACTCATCATATTTAAAGGTAGAAAGATGACTCACCTAGTCATCTAGTCAAACATTACTTAAGATATTCTTAGCAATAAATGAATAATGGTGCCAAAAACAAATCGTTCTCAAAGATCACCCATAATGTATTATCTATGGGCCACTATATGATTTAAATTCCACTTGACTTGTGTAGGTTGTGATAAGTTTCATGTTTTGGTAGAATCCCCCTTGTGAACAACCTATCCAAAGCAAAATTCAAACCAAAACCAAACTCAAGTAAATGGAATTTATATTAAAAATGATAACCATTTAATTTCCTATCTATTACATTTCATTAGAAAATATAATCAAGATGATAATGATAATGATACCTTTGTAAACCAAATAACCTTCCTCTCCTCTATCTATAATCCCACTCATTGGATCTCACATGTCAAATGTAAATGGAAACTAGTTATGACACCCCAATTCTAAAATAAAATCCTACTTGACTAAATACAATAGATAAGCTAGTATTTTGTGACCTTAACATCCTATATATGTACTTCTCCATCAATACATTCATCATCTAGTAAATCCCAAAATAGTCAATGCCATCTAAAGTTGAATATACATTAATCCCCTGAGCCATACAAACCCCACTCCATAATACCTTTACTAAAAATATATATAACAATAAATAATTTAACACTTCATGACCTAACCATCAATCATCCCATACTAGTCCAACTCCTAAGGTGAGAAAAATAAACTTTCCCCAACATTGGTAAAAATTATAAGAGCAATAATAAAAAATCAATAATGCAAAAATCAACCATAACCCAATAAATGATCATATAATATACACACTACCAATCCCTTTAGAAACACCTATCAGGAATATAAACAAAAAAAATCTAGCTATGTCCTACAATTGCCAGTGTAAGGCTTGTCACTTACTCATGAAATGAACACATACATGTCCAAGAACTAATATTTGGGAATATGCCAAGATCCATTTTCAAATCAAGATAAAACTAACCCACTTCTAAATCAATGTCAAGAAAACTAGCCCATATTTGATGAACCTGTATTTTATAAACCAATCTTTGATGAACCCACTTTTGATGATCCCATGTTTGACCCATAAATGTTTAACAAACCTATGTTTGATCCACCCATATTTGACCAACCATCAATATTTGACTGACCACACATATTTTAAAAACTCATCTTTGACCAACCCATATTTTATGAAACCATATTTAATGAACCCATCATTGACCAACCATATTTTTATGAAACCATATTTGGCTCATCACACCATCTCCCCTTGCACATATAAACCTCCATCACCAAGTCTAACTTTTAGACAAAAAAATGATTAAAATTTACTCAACGTGTAAAAATACCCCATCTCTCCTATAAGCAATGGTTGGCCCACTATTAAAAAGAAGAAGATAAATCTAACATCTTATCAATTTGGTTCAACCTCATATATCAAATCAATTCTTCTTGTAGATGATAAAATTCAAGGATCCAATAACCCTTGGTTATATTATTACAATTTCACATCTTGTTTTGAAAGTAATAAATATACCATACTAAATAAAATGTGTAAACTCATGAATTATAAAGGTAAATAAATTGGCCTTTATGAGTATGGGATTATAGAGCCATCCACATGTTTAAAAATAAAGGATATCATGACATTGACTTTAAATCCACACGTGCTCAATATAATGATGTTAGTTACACTTACACAAATTTTGAGGAAGATTCTTCCAACATAAAAACATGTTTCATTGATGACCTCTATAAGGAAATTTCTACTACCAATCCATTTATGGACATCATTGTCCCCACCATCCATCTTAACCTCCAATATCCCACACTCATCACTTAGGACTAACAAGATCATGTATTATTGGATGTATTTTTAAAAATGATGAATCTATCACAAAAATCATGGGAATCTAAGATGGCATCCATAAAATAGATCACGTAAAGGGATTTAAATTAAACCTTGACACATCAGCCTAATTTGGGGAGCAAGAAGAGTTCCTCATTAAAAACATATCAAAAAATCAACAAAATGTTAAAAATACAAAATCAAAGTCCCCTAGTGAAAACCTCTTTAAGGTGGTACCATTGAAAAAAATAAAAATCGAGAACAAAAAATAAGGTCTATTGGTGAATACCTTTCTAAGGTGCTAATGGATGAGGAAATGAACCTCCCCCTTGTACCATCAAAATTTCATGATGGATCCACATCACCTACAAAATTAAATATTAGAAAAAATAATCTCAACATCATCACACTTGCAATTACTCTTTTTCCCATAGAAAAAAATAACTTTCATTGCCTTCCTATCAATAGTTTTATATGTCTTCCCATAGCCAATGTTGTGTGAGGATATTGGTCCATATCCCCCTCGGTATAAAACCATTTACACTTATCTCCATGATCACACCATCCCTTCATAAATTTTACACAATCCAAGAGCATCCTTAGTCTAAAACACATTATGTTTTACCTTCCCTAGAAACACCCTACATTGTAAGAGCTATTATAGTATATGGTTAAGATGTTTAGAGGAATGCATCTCAATAATCCATGAAGTTACCATAGACATATTTGGAGAACATATGTGAATGTTAATATGCTATTATAATTATTAAAAAATAAAATAAATAAAAGAGAAAGATAAAAATTATCCACAGGTGAAACCATTCTCATGGTGCCTTGCATAAGTACCATGATGAAAACTAGATTCTAGCATCACATGTAATCTATTGTATTTTAAGTACCAAAAACTTAGGATAGAATCCATTACATTCATTTTCATTGGCATTCTAGTCCCTATCATGAACTAGCCTATCATATCCATACCTCCCACTCCTTTTGACCTTGATGATGATGTGAAATAAATATTAAGATCAATTTTGGAGACATATTACCATATGCTTTAAATGGTTCTTTGATGATTGAGACACACACATCTCACATTACACAAATATTGGAGATTCATCCTTACTCCCTCATCCATTCCATCCACTACCAATTACATCAATAATTATATAATGACTTATCCCTTTATTCGTCACCTAGTAAAATATCCAAAAACCCAAAAACAATAGAAAATACTAAAGTCCTAAAAAGTAGAAAATCCAAAAAACCAAAAAAATAATAAAAAATATAAAAATAATAGAAAGCTTCAAAAATAAAAAAAGATGAAAAATTTGAAAACACAGAAAATATTAAGAAATAGTCAAGTCCAAAACCCCAAAAAACATATTTTCTTTCCCTTAGTCTCATTAAACAAATCACTAAAAATCCATTGGGATATATCATTTCCACATCAAAACCTCTAGATTTTTTAGGATATATTATTCTTAATCCACCCCTTTCATATTTAGTTAGTTGTGGTGAATCAAATCTTAATGTTTTTAACTTGATACAAGACAAAACATCACTTTTTTAATTTGTGTTACTTGCTTGTTATTGCTAGTTTGTTATTATTATTTGTCTATTTTCTTGTTTGTGGTAACCGTGTCATTCCTATGACATATTATAATAATTTCATCACAATTTTCATATCATTATGCATCCTTTCATATTATATAATAAACACAAGATTTCTCAAACATTTGGAATCCTTTGCAAGAATATAAACATGTTTCATCATTTCATCAAGATCCATTTCTAAAAATACATTTATTATAACTAATTATCTATACTTAAATATCCATCCTCACTAACTAAATGGGCATTATAACGAACTATCTATAGCATTAATAAATCCATCACATCATCAATCCACTCAATTGGTTAACTCCTATATTTATGATTGCACATCAATTGCCAATAAATCAAATCTAAGATCACAACTTTATCAAGATGCATCATTCCTAATCAACCCCATCACATATATCATTGATTGTGAAAAATCAAATCTCATATCTTTATTAGGATATATCATTCCCTATCCAACAACCTCACATATATCATTACTTGGGGAAACTCAAAACCAATCAAAGCATGCAAGCCTTAGATCAAGTGAATTAATATCATCCATCCATAACATATACATCCATTATCCTCCCATAATACATGATCTCATATAAGGCCCAACCCATATATATTAAACCCCCAACCCTCCAATTTATCCTTATGTTTTCCATTCCAACCTTTCTTCTAATTTCAAGAGCTTGTCTATAATTTTCACCTTGCATTTTATCTCGAGGAGGCATCACGTCATCATATAATATTCATCATACACCACTTGTTCCATATTATTATGCCCATTTTTATTATTATACATAATTTTAAATACCACCACTTATTATAGTCACAATTTTAGACACCTAAAACTAGTCACAACTAACTTCAGACCAGACTTTAGACCAATTCCTACCAACTATTACAAACTAAGCCTAAAAATCACTGAATGTCCAAAAAAAATTTGTGCATCATTCATCAAAGCTTAGAATCATGTTGATGCATCCCTATTTGGATATTATTCCATATTAAACAATAACCTCTCATGGATTCATCCCTAATAACCTTGCATCATAACAACTATGAATTTGGGCTATAGATCTATTAAATGGGGCACTTAATCAAATCTTAAAAGAGATAAAAGGCTAATCAAAATCAATTAACAAATTAACCAAGATTAAATACTTAGTTGAATTATACATATGAAATTAATGAATATCTAAAAATGGAAATTGCTTATTGAATTCTAAGTTATTTTGGTGAAAAGTTATTATGCACGAATATCTTCAACAAGCTCTTTTGATGTAGTGTTATAATGCCTAAATGATTTGTAAGTAGTGTTACCATGCTCAAATCTTAAGTCAAGTAATCAAAGATAAGGTGCCAAGGAGTGGATGAGCTAAGCAATCTTCATTGTCAAAAACTTCTTGATGTATAAGCTGAGTAAACCATTCAAAAAAACATTTAGAGCTCGAAGGAAGGTAAAAGAAGTTGTTCTTTTATGTTTTTGTTGTGTTTTCACATGCATGTTTGTTACCTATGCTCTCCCTAGTGTCTAGGCTAAAGGTGTTAGGATTTAGTGTGTTGTTTTAAGTTTTATTTATTGGAATAACACAAGGCTAACCTCCCCTCTATTATAATCTTTGTTCACATGTTGGCATGCCTGATGGGACCCACACCACATGAAGTTTCTCCTAAGGCCTTTTAGAGTGTTCTCCTAAAAAATTTCATGTAAAAATTCAAGCTTGAGCATCAAAATTTGTAAAAATTAGACTCTCAAATATGTTTTTCTAGAAGTTGTGAAGTTTTTATATACAATTGAAAAATTTCTCTCTAAAATCAAGATATTTCATAATATCACTACTTAAATAGTCATAATTTCCACATTTTTGTGCTAACTATCATAGTATTGTGTTCACCACCATAATTTTTACACTAATTATTTGTGTTTGTAGGGAAATATGTGATATTGTAATATCACAATGTTGATAGTCATGGTATTGCCTTAAAAATCATGATATTGAAAAATCACAATTTTATAAGTTGTGATATCATCATAATTTAAATGATATTACCTTTAACTAGTACTAGTCTATCACTAACCATTTCATGCTATAGGGTTAATTTTTGATATCATAACTCTGCTATTAGTGATATTTCTATTATTATTTCATTATTTTCATTATAGTAGTGATATTACATTAACATTGTGTTTTACATACAAGTTATGGTATTGTGCTAATAGTCACAATTTTACAGAGAGAGTCATGGTATTACTCTATGTTTCTATGGTTTTGCACTTTGTGTAAAATTTTGGAAACTTGGGAGCAATAATTGGAAAGTCATTTATTCACTTATGATTTTATTCTAAGAAAAAGGATCCCTTAACATGTTTTTCAAGACCCAAAGGCCAATAGGAAGACTTTTAAAACATTATAAGTTGCAAATTTCACATTTCCAAGTTGGTGTTTTACAAAACCTTTTTACTTAAGTCATTTTTAATTTTTAAAGTTTTCAACAACAAATGCCAAGGGGATTAAATTTCATAACATATTTTAATTTTGGTGCTCTAAAATTAAACTTTCACATTAGTTACATACTCATAAGAGTTTTTATTTTGTATGTTTTTTTTTTTCAAATTTTTTTGTTTGACAAGATAAGTGGCATGTGTATTCTCCCCCCCCCCCCCCCCCCATCCCTTTTAGAAAAATTGAGTGACAAAAAATTCTCATTCTTTACCTTTATCGATTTGGTCCATAAATGTAGAAGGAAAGTTATTAAAGCCCTCTCCAAAATTAATATTATTTGGGTGGCCCCAATGCAACCCTAAAGTCCTTCCACTCGTATTTATTTTCATACATTTTGGCTTGTGAGTGGGAGTTCATCATCTCCTCATGAGTTCTATAGGAAATCATGACCCAAGAATTCATTTCCCAACATCATTTTAACCCAAATCTATGGTGGGGTATATAAATTGAGGTTGAACCATTGGGATGCTTGTTTTGAGTAGTTAAAACAAGCTTTATTAGTTGTAATCAACCTCAGACTATAGGGGCAATGTGGACATCACACTACACTAACTACTTAATAGATATAGTAGTTATGAAAAGGACAAGATCTTTTCACAACAAGCTAGTTGACATAGATCCAAATGACATGATTTTATCTCTAATGTTAACCACACTTTGGACCATCTAGAAATGAATGAAAATGAATAGTTAAACAACCCCACTTGCCATAGACATACTATTGATGTAGGGCAAGTAGCCTGACGTTCCATGTCACTGTACAAACTCTTGAAAGAAGATGGGGCCTAAACAATCTAATTTTTATGCACTTTTACTTTTTGGATTAATAATTAAAATCCTCTTAAGATCAATTATATTGATATATTTCAATAGTAATATGCAACCTTGTCAATTTTAGGAATTAGGATGTTACACTTAGGTGTTTATGTCATTTTTGTCCTTTTTACTTACATGGTTTGGAGTCAAGATTATTTATTTATCATACCATGTTGAAAATGAGTGTTGTTTATACATCACTCCTTTAGTTGAAAAGGTGTTACACTGGCCATTTTATATCACACCTTTGTCTTAATTTTTTTTGTCAAAACATTTATGTGTGTCACTTGATTGAAAAGGGTGTTGTTACATTGCCCAATTAATTATAGGTTCTTGTGCCTTCAAGTCTTAAAAAAAACATTTGTCATACCTTTATAGCATGATAGCATCATTACTTTTCTCAATTTTTTTTAAAGACTTTTTTCCTTGTGTCCCAAATTCTAATTTTGAAATCAAAACCACATGTGCCTTTTGGATATATGCCTAGTACAGTCATGTCTTGCATTCTAGTCTAGCTTGTTGTCTATTTTAAATAAGTATAATCTTCTAAATTACATTCAAAATTAGCCTTGATAAGTTTAAATCCTAACATTATTTGATTTTTGCCTATGCCTCATGTAAATTTAGCCTAGACATCAATCTTTCACTTTTGGGTTGTGTAACTTAGGTTAATTCTTTATTCAATTTGAAAACTATTGTTATGCCTAGATTTAGGGAAATATCTTATCTTCCATATGCCTATTATTTCAATTCTTTTCCCAAATTACCAAGTTCATATTTAAATCCAAATGCCTAGTTTATTCCAAAGTGTTTCAAATTTGTTAGATTAGCTTTCATACTTTTTATACTTTGTTTTGTTTAAATTCTAGCTTTTGTGCCTTTTCAAAAATGCTTAGCAATACCTATTTTTATCCTAGCTTTTGTGCCTTATTTTCCAAAAGACCTAACAACCTTTATTTAGTTATACTTAGATTAGACTTGTTTGAAGCACTTTGTACCTAAGTTTGGAATTCCATTTTTATTTCATCTATTTGACCTTTTTGTGTAAGACATTAGACATTTGATGTTAGACTATTTTTACCAAGTTTTAGTATAAACCTTTTTGGAGATACAATTCTATACTTAGATCATGTTCAAAGCATTTTATTTTGGACATTATTTTTATTATTTTTTTTATAAATCTAGGCCTCTTTCATGAAATGTTCATCATTGATTTGGATATGTCTTTTTATACTTCGAACCATTTATCCTTTGAAGTCGTATAGGTAGGGACCAAGTTTTCAATAGATTTCCCCCATAAAAATTTGCCTAGTCTTTTTATAGTTCCTTAAAACATAACTTATAACCAAACCATTAAATAGGCCTCTTCTGGTAATCCTCAAGTGCTCGTGTCGATGACAAATCATAACCCAAATTTGATTGTCGGAAGAAAAGGCCTCATGGAGGACCATTTTATACAAATGCAAATAACATATCAAACCTATTTTAACTTCATGCATAATTTTAATAATATGGCCATGTCAAACTCTCCTCTCATCGAGATAGATTATTCAATAGGGGTATTAATTAAATTTACAGGTCAAAATAATCTAGAAGTGTCTACTATTTCTATGTAGACAAATGTGATGAACACAGTGGATAACATGCAAGTGTCATCCAATCTAGGAAAAATTTATTTAACTACATAAACAACTAATCCACAATAAGTGCTTTTAGTTAACACCATGAGTGGTTTGAAATAGAAAGGGGTAGGACCTCTTACATCCCAATCACAACAAACTACCTCTAATCCTCAATGAACTACTTCATCAAGAATGCAAGCACAAGGATTAAGCAATCAAGTGATAAATAGTGCATTGCCTCAACAAAATATGATGAATGTTACTCCACCTCAATAGGTGAAAAATTACATAATAATAGGCACAACCCAATATACGAATAAAATAGAGGTAGAACATAATTCCAGCTCAATAGGGTGTAACAAATATTTCACCTTATTAGGTAGTGACAAGTATACCTCAATAATCACAAACTAAAATACCTTTACAATCATAAATGTTATCTAATAAAAAATGTATGTCCTTTGGTCAATGAAAAATATTAAATTCTCTACAAGAATCTAGTTCACAATAAGTGTTTGTATACCAAAGAGGTACTACTATTAGATAAGTACTAATTAGGCAATAATTTCCTTTTATTCCTAGCACTCCATAAATCCAATGATAGGGCCTTGGTTAACAATAAGTTCCCCTTATTCAACCAAGTTTGAATTGTCTACAATAAGCCCCTAATCAACCTTATTAGGCATAGTAATTTACCTTGAGCCATATCCTTCCATTCCAACCATAATTATCTCAAAATTAGGCCTATATACTAAATCCAAATTAGAATATCGCACCATAATGCATGTAATTCCAATAATCACATCCCAATTCATGAATACATATTATTGGTTAGTTCCCTAACCAAAATAACATTCCATAATAAAACATGCCTCCATTATACCCCAGTCAAGGTAATATACCTTTGACTGCCCAGCCTCCATTTCAAGCTAATGTTCCATCTAGTTTCTTGGTATAAGAACTACAAAAAATGAACGATGCAATTACTTCCATTTAATCAGGGAAATAAATAAAGAAGTTCAAGTTAGATGAATTGTGTTCCTACCCATTCAACATAGATTAACATTTATTCTAGGGTATGAACCACCAAATTTTGACAAATATAAGGGTAAGGGAGACCCTAAGGCCCATTTAATAGAATTCTATATTGCTTGTTGATTAGTGGATAATAGTGAAATATACCTCATACTATTTTTTCCTTAGAGTCTAGTAGGATGGGCTTTAGAGTGGTTCCTAAAGTTGCTAAAGAATTTAGTATCTAATTTTGATGACCTTTTAAACAACTTTATGCAACATTTATCCTACAATCTCAAACATGATATTTTATTGGTAGATTTGACTTAGGCCAAGTAGAAAGCCAACGAAAGTTTCAAAATCTATCTATGGTGATGGAGATCACTTTATATTCATTTCACCCATAACTTACTAGATAAATAATTAGTCACTATGTTTACCAAAAATTTGCATACCAAGATATCATATGATCTAGAACTACGATGTGCACATACTTTCAAGGAGATTATAGAAAAAGGTTTTCTAATTGAAAATTCCCTTATTAACAAAGGGATTATCAATTTTACATCATCTAGTAAAAATTATAACCAAACCCAAAGCATAAGATAAAATCATAACAAAAACCAAGTCTAAGTGCAAGCATTATTACCAGCCTAGGCCAATAATTATGAAAAATCCAAGTAATTAAATCGTAATAAGAATGTTGTTGAAAATGGAGTAACTAAATTGCATCATATCCAAATGGTGTAAAAAAAATCTACTCAGTCAATGCCACAAATGCAAATTAATACTCACTAATAACCAATTCAACAAGTTCAACTTTCATAGTAGTCTAGACAAAACTCAACAAATGCAACAAGCATTACCTTTGTAAACCCATCCTCTAAAGAGAAATGTGCCTAATATTCAAGTCTTCAGTGACCTTTGAAAACCTATTGAAGTTGTGTTTTTAAAGTTATCCACATTTAATTTGATTATTTGGTCAATTTTGAAGCATTATCTTTAGGGTATTCTATATCTAGATTGGTATTGAGAAAATGAGTTATATGAATACCATAATGTTCATTGACATAATCTAACCCATTGTGTGTAGATCAAATACCTCATCAAAAATATGTTAGAAAATGGAGAGATTACATTAGATAATAGAGCATCTACATCCAATCAGAACCTCATTATATACTGAAACACTTTTTCACAACATAATAATAACAACCAATAATAGCAACAATAAAGGCCAAAGTAACAACAACAATAATATCAATAGTCATGACAAAAACAATTACAAAAAAAAAAATAGTGTTAATGAATGGAAAGAACAAAGGCTAGAATGATTTTAATACCCAACATACTTACCATGCAGTTGCAGAAGATTAAAACAACTTTGTAGGTCATATTTAGGGGGTCACATTTCCACCATCACCATCAATCCAAGGCCAAGTTCTAATATAATAGGACCATTGCTAAATAATTCTAATCAACCCATCTATGTTAGTGATCCTTCTTTGACCTAGGACTACATAAAGGCATACCACAAAGTAGGCATTATTACTTTTTAACCTTATAATGATACTCATCATTTCCCCATGACCAGATATAAGTTCACTAGAAATTGAGACTTATCCTATCTAGTCTCCTTCCACAATCATTTTCAAATAACAAAGGCCCTATATTTAATATCGATTGTGAAATCACAATTTGATGATCAAAGATTACCATTCCAGGCCCAAAACCATCTACCACTGAACCCATCCAACCCACCTTCTTACTAGGAATAATCCATATATCACTGTGAAGGAAAATACATTCAATATAGTGGAAAAAATTCATAATATTCTCACACAAATCTCCATTTTAGATTTGTTTTGTATGTCTATCATCAACAAAAATATCCTAACATAATTCTTAAGTCAATCATAAGTTCCCAATGACATAATCTTAGATAAATTCCAAGCTTTGGTTGGAAATATAACCCCAGTCTAATAGTTAACTTTAGACCAAAGTGATATATCATCCCTTGGCCCTCTCCATAATAAATTATTATACATTGATGTTTTCATAATGTAGCACAAAGTGAAATGAATCCTCATAGACAATGGATCAGACCTAAATATTATCTCTAAAGCTCATCAAGCATCTCAATACACAATAGTTGATCTCTAGCTAGAAATGATCACTATCAAGGCCTACAACAATGAAGAATAGGAATCATAAGGTACTATCATCTTACCAATTATCATTGGGCACTTGACCCACGATACACTTTGCAATGTGTTAGACCTAGAATTATCATATAATTTTATTATAGGAAGACCTTAGATACATGAAATTCATGCAATCCCTTCAACATTATACCAGTTTATCAAGTTCTCTCATTTAGGTATGGAAGTCACCATCAATGGAGATTTTTAGCCTTATGAACATTATAAAAATTTGGAGGCCAAATATGAAAGCTACAACTTTTACTTTGGCCTAGATCTAGTCCCCAAAAAGGAAAAGCAAAAATAAATACTTATTGATTTACCAGAGGCTAATTGCACAAACCCAAACATCCTTGATTCATCTTCTTATATGCCACCTACTGAGTTGTTTAATCATTTTACCATCTTAGATAATGACATAAGAGAATATTTGACCCATGATACATTTCACATTGCCAAGTTTTTACATAACTCAAGTCTTATGAAAGACCTAAATCCAAGACACCTTATATGGAATGGAAAAAATAAATAAAGGGTAAATGCCATAGTCTAGCTCCAATCATTTTCACACTAGCCACTGGCCAAAAATAGGACCCACTTGCAAAAGATGAATCCTAGTTATACAATGACAAACTAGCTGATTGTTATAAAAATGCAAAATACCCCATTCCTAGTAGGATCATGAAGAATCAATCCTATGACAGAGGAGGATTTAGGCCAAATCAACAAGGAACTCTTGAGATAATTTCTATTACTTAGTACAAAAACATATGGTCTTAGATTTAAACCACCTAGGGGTGACCCCACATAACTTATTCATGTTCCAAAGCCAATGACTAGTGATGATAATGCTGAAAATGAAGCATAATTCAATCACATCATTTATGAATACCTTGTACATACCAACCTATTTGACACCCATACCATTTGTGTACTTACCCTAGTTATTAGAAACCATCTACTTCCTCTATATTACCCTCAACTTATAGCCTAGGGCCAACTAGAATCCACAGTGCTTATAGATGAGTTTGAGAATGATGAGGCCTTTTGTAATTTTCTAGGTATAAGAGACAATATTCCATTAGGAGACCAAAAACAAGGGTTCTCAATCAAACTAGATCCTACAATCTATTTTGGATAATGGGTGAACATCCTTGGCCATAAATAAACAAATAAGACATTGAGGTCCCAAAGTGAAAACCTTTTTAAGATGATTTTGGACTAGGGTAAGAGTAAAGAGAAAGGCCTGTCTTCTAGTGAAAACCTATTTCAAGCACCATTAGATGGGGGTGTTCATATTTCCTCAAACATAGCTTAGGAGACCACCAATGATGAACTTGCCTATGGGTCCAAGTTTAGTTCTAAAGAACAACATGCCTTTAATTGAATTATTCAAAAATTTCCAATAGTGTTTATAACATGGCCATCATTACCATTAGGATATTTTGATTCATATTGTTTAGAACTTGAATATCTAGTCTAAATATAGGAATTTATAGTTGTAGGGCAATGCAAATCATTGCTAACTATTCTATAAGATGGTTCAACTCTCCTCATACAACACACTACAGAAATCAACATCAAGACTGTAAATGACCTAAAATGGATCAAATTAGGTGCATCCATCACTAAGGAAGAATGTGAAATATTTACATCCCTTTTGAGGGAATTTTTTGACATATTTATTTAAGCATATCTAGACATGCCAAGTTTAGACCTTGCCTTGGTTTTACACCACCTTGTTGTGCACCTTGATGCCAAACCTGTGAAGTAGAAATTATGCAAGATGTATCCTCACATTATTGTATTAGTAAAAAAAGAGTTATAAAAAATCTTATAAGTGATATGTAATCAACTGATTGACTACTCAAATTGGATCTTAAATTTTGTGTTAGTCAGTAAGAAGCTAGAAGGAATCATAATCTATAATAATAATAGAGATATAAACAAGGCCTACCCCAGGGATGACAATCTTATACTAAACATTAACATCATAGTTGAATCCACAGTAGGTTATGAAATGATTTTATTGATGGATGAATTTTTAGGATACAACCAGATCTAGATTACACTATAAGACCAACATAAGACAACATTCACCACTCCATGGGAAATATTTTGTTATCAAGTTATGCCGTTTGGTCTCAAGAATGTTGGGGCCATATACCAAAGAGCCATGACTATCATATTTCATTATATGATGCATGACATTGTTGAATACTATGTCAATGACATATTTGGTAAATTAAAGACCCATTTTGATCATCTAAAAACACTACATAAAATATTTAAGAATCTATGAGAATACAAGGTTAGACTCAATCTTAATAAGTGTGTTTTGGAGTTACGTTAGGAAATTTTTAGGCTTCATCGTCTCTCATAGAGGCATTGAATTTGATCCTACCAAAGTACAATCCATTAAAAATATACTTCCACCTTCTAATTTAAATCAAATCCATAGTTTACAGGGCAAGATTCAATCTATCAAACACTTCATATCATATTTGGCTAATAAATTCCATCCATTTACACACTTATTAAAGAAGGGTGTTATATTTCACTGGGATGAAGAATGCAATAAATAATTTTAGCACCTAAAGGAATATCTTTCCAATCCACATATTTTGTTAACTCTTATGACATAAAAGGCATTCCTATTATACCTATTAGTAACTGGAAAATCTTTGGGTATACTTCTAGCTCAACATGATGATAATGGAAAAGAACATACCGGTACTTAGTCATACAATAGTCACATGTGAACACAACTATATGCCCATAAAAAAACATGTTTAGCTATGGTATTTATAGATTAGATAATATGGAATTATATGCTAAAAAATAAGACCATATTTATTTCCAAAGTAGATCCACTCAAGAATATACTATCCAAAACAAATTTACAAGGCCACATAGCTAAATGAATCATATTTTTGAGCAAGTTTGAGACAGAATATGTTAACCAAAAATCCATAAAGGGGTAATTTATTGTAGATTAGCTTGTTAAATCTCCCTTTGAAGATATTGAACCCCTCACTTTCCAATTCATAGATGAGTCCATCATGACCATCATTGAAACACCTCTTGAGGAGAAGCATTAAAAGTTGTATTTTGAAGGATCATTCACATCACATGGATCAGGTTCAAGACTATTATTTATTACACCA
Source organism: Torreya grandis (assembly GCA_037957365.1). NCBI lineage: Eukaryota > Viridiplantae > Streptophyta > Pinopsida > Cupressales > Taxaceae > Torreya > Torreya grandis. Next base: position 765,463 of record JARHVA010001064.1, on the reverse strand, counting down.
CATGGGTATCTTATCCCTAAATCATTTTGTATTGGTTTTCCTTATACTAACAACATGGCCTAATATGAGGCACTTATTTTAGGACTTCATCAAGTAGTACAATGGAATATTCAACATCTCAATTTTTATGATGATTCTCAATTAATCATCAATCAGGTTACATACCACTTTCCTACCAAAGATGACAAGCTAGTGCCATACAAGGCCATGATCGACAGTCTCAAATAACAGATTTGTGACATATAATTTGAACATATACTAAGGGATAGTAATAAAACAATAGATGCCATGGACACCATTATCTCTTTGATCCATGTTGAGGTCAACATAACTCCATTTTTGAAAAATGAGGACTCTATATCAATTTTTAAAATTGTGTTATAAATTAACATTCAAAATGATTAAAATTGCATTATTAAATATCATGTTGACTTTAACTTTCATTAGCATGTTATCTTACTTTATTTATTTAACTTTATCTAATGTTGTTGACTAGATTTTTGTGGCCCATGTTACAAATTTAATGGAAGAACAGTGCCTAGATTTTTATGCATTGATGTTAATTTGACCTTCTATCTTGATTAACCCTTGGTCTCTTATTGCCTAATTTAATCTATGATAAATAATGCTAAAAACCTTAGTCTAATTGTGTTTAGCCTAAGTTGATTTTTTTAAATAAGATTCAAATTTTCATGGGTCAAATTATGTGGGAACATTTTATTGTGTCCTAGTTTAATTTCCTGTCCTAAGGTTCTAGTCATGTTTATCAACATGACCAAAACTTTAGTCTAAAATTTTATGTTAGGTATTTTATGTACTAAAACCCCACCAATTCTATTTTATTATTCACATAGATTAATTAAATGTGGGAGCACTTTACTATATTTTAAACATAGGCTAGAACTAAAACCTTAGGCTAGAACTTTATCCTAAGTTATTTATATTACCTAAGCCCTAACTTGGTCTATTTTCATTGCCTATAAGAATGAAGCAAGGTGAGGGAACCACAATGTGAGATAGAAAAGCTTAGGTAAAACATCAAGGGTACATGGATCTCCACCTAAGTTAAAATTTCAAAGAACTCATATCAAGCATGAGAGTGACAAGTGTCATCATCTCGAAGGAAGCTTGAAGACCTTATAGTGAGTGAAGAGTCGATAAGTCAATAAAAGTGGATAATAACCAATCACATTCAATTTATTAGATTGAAATTAATGGATCACATTAAGTATACAATACAGATCCAATGGTGTGAGGCAAAGTCAATAAGTCAAGGTCTTATGGAGGAATTTGATAGTGATAAGTGTCATGATCTCGATGACTTAGCCTAAAATCAAAGGTCCACATTTAGCCTAAAAGGATCAAATGGATCGAGATCAATGAAGTACATTAATACATGAAAATAAGATCCAATGGTGTAGGATGAAGCTAACTTTTCAAATAACCTATAAAAATGTGGTAGTGATGCATGCCATAATCATGATGTATGGAATGTAAATCAACCAATGGCATTCAACCTCTTAGATTAATACCTATGATAAGTGATGAAGATAAATTTTTAAATGGCCCAGATGAAATGAGAAGCCACCATGTGGCATAAAGTAGTTAAATGATGGAGTGTGTTTACAAGTACAAAGAGCCCATAGAGCTACCACATGGCACACTCTCGAGAACCCCTACCAAAGATCAATGGTCTGTGATAAGTCAAAGCTAGAGGACTCATTCAAATATCAATAGATCATATTTAATCAAGTTTTAAGATTGAATGAGGATTTGACATGTCTCTAGAAAGGACAAATAGTCACATTTCAAAATCAATGAATAGTTTGACATGATGATGCCATATAAGCAAGGCAAGTCAGATTGAAAGATATTATGGACCCATAAACATGAAGGGTATAAATAAAGTAATCCAACAAAATATAAGGCAAAAATCTCATAGTTCAAACTAAAATTTCCACTATTGAAGCTCTGCATAAACCTTCAAAAAAACCTAAAGTGTATAGAATCCCTAGTTTGTCCCTATTTTCATTATGATCGAGCCAAGGAAAATTGAATTATCATATGCACAGAAAAATAACTCAATCAAGAATTGAATTATATTCCACTAGTGAACAATTTGATAAAATTCATAGTAATGGAAGCTCAAAGGAATGTTTCAAAGGAAGATGTGGAACTGTATTTGACAATAGATGCTGAGGGACATATTTTAAAGTATACCAAGTTCATTGCCTCTACTTTAAACATAGGAGATAATAATTGGTTGAAATTTGTTTTAGATGATAGAGAATCAACCAGCCACTACTAGGGAAGAGGAGAAGAATCTCTCAACAAAGAGGTTATATGATGACATTGTTGTAATTCAAATGACTAGTCTCCATTATGTAGTAACTAAGCCTGAGGTACTCCACTACATTGACATTATTGCTCATATTTTCAAGGAAATTAAGATATATAAAGGCATGATAATTAATGAACATAATCTGAGAAAATTTGCTTATATTTATGCTAATAAATTTGAGTCATATTAAAAACTATCCAAACCCAAAATTGACCTAGCCTCTATCAATTCTTGGGCTAAGGAAAATAATTTCATGGACACCTTTGCCCTATTATTAGATTTTGGAAACCAAGTATTTTCAAAACTTAACAAAAACATCCCTATCAGCCAATTCAGACCTAGGGTTAGAATGATAATGATAATGTTAAATAGGTTATATGGAAATGCAACCACTATATATATAGACCCATTATGGGTGCCCATAGTCTACTTTATAATTGAAAATGCAAATTTTCCCATTTTGGGTGAAATAATTAGTATCTCATTAAGTAGATAAATCTATGTAATTAGGCATAAGAAGAAAACCTAGTTTTTCATGATGTCATATCTCTTAAATACTCTTTATGCAACAACTAAGATTCCAAACCAAAGATAATGGTCACCCATTGGAACATAAACTATTTCATAGTATTATTCCAAGTTATACATATTCAAATATAGAGACCACATTCAATTTATATGTGATTATGTCTACCCTACCCTGAGTGAAGCTATAATTAGTATCCCAATGACAAGAATCAATCCACTGATCAAGAAATATATTGAAGCTATGGGATATATATGGCTATAGAATACAATATTATAAGGGTTAAGGGAACTCAAAGTTCTCTCAAGCTACCTATTCATGTCCCTAATAAGTTAGCTGAGAAAGAGGTTGCATACCATCTATTCCATGGCATTGATGGTCTATGAAAGACTAAAAGGAACGGACTCCTTCATAACTTCTCAATGACAACTATAAATACTATATTCAAATAGTGGGATAATATTAAAGTTACATCAAAACATAGATCATCCTTTAACCTACATATTGATGGGCTCAAGCAATGGGATCCTTATGGGAAAGTTAAGGAACACTTAAAAAACAAAGTAATTATAAATGTGGACTATGATCATGAGTCTAGTGCCTTTGATCCCATTTACACCAAGGCATCATCCTACTTTGAAGTGACCAAAATATTGAGAGAACATAAGCTGAGGCCTAAGTTAAGACTAGAAAGAAATCAAAAAATGGATTATATATGGAAATTAGGACCTAAACAATATCAAATTATCAGTGGTGAATCCTCTAAACCTCTATTAGTTAGCGTACAAGCAGAGGTTCAAGTGGAATATAGGCCTAATGAGAAAAGGCCACATGAAATATCTTCTATCTCATTAGCTTATGAACCTCCTAGATCAATAGAACAAGAAACACATCAAGAAAAGATTCACATGATAGCCCTAGACCCTCAAGAGTCTATTGAAGATTTATTACAAATCCTATCTATGACAAACATAGATTCAAATGAATAACCCAGGTTGAGGAAATAAAGGAAGAGAAAAGGAAAGAAATGGCATTGGACTTAGTTTTGGTTATAAGAAGAAGGTTAAGTTAGCCATTGTTCCTAAATCAAAAATACCCAAAGTGAATTTCACTACTCCTCTAACTGAAGTTAACTTATTTAGTGAAGAAAACTTGTTGTATGGCCCACCCATTCTAGAATGGGTCTTATATGAACCTAGATTGTAGAAAGTGCCTACTATGTATCATCCTTGGGCTATGATGAAGGCCATTAACATTATCGTGTATCAAGAAATTAATCCATGGATAGTTGCTCTGAAAGGGGAGGAGTAAGGAGATTACCCATACTAGGTGACATAACAAATTTATCACAAATGGAGGTCTAAGCCCCATAGGTGACTTAATCTATAGTTGGAGTTAGATTTGATACTAAAAATATTAGCTTGTAAAGGGTAACATAGAAGAAGGTCATGGTAGGAGGAGAAGAAATGACATATAAAAAAGTGTAACCACTAACCAATATGACTCAAGTAGGAAGACAGAGACTAAGAGAAGATCCAATTTTTGAATAAGATGTCTTGGAGTTAGTCGAAGCACATACAAAACAACTAAAATATGCCATCAAGGGCTTGAAATAAAAGAAGAAGAAATTATAGGAGCAATATATTCTATCTATTCCTAGGGAGATGATCAATATGTTTGAAGCCACTTAGTATGATATGTTCAATTATTTGAAATCAATAAGGTCCAGATAGGATGTGATGAGCTAGTAAGGTATTATGGATAAGAATCAAGTGACTTAATAGCAATATTAATGTAATAAAGTGAAGGACTTGATCAATATTTTGATAGAAGACCAAATTCCTTGGCTTAAAATAATTATCCTAGCCCATTTAAATCTTATATGATCATATTAATGGAGAAGGTCAAAAGTTTGAGTAGATGATCCATGAGCCTAGAAGATATTTTTGAGGATGGAAAATAGTTAGAGATTAGAATAAAGCATATATTAGGGAGTTTGATCATAGACCCAACTACACTTAGTCCTATTAGCTTAATCACCGATGAAGAGTTCAATCTTAAGGATACTTAAGTCATTCAAGAAGTAAAGAATCAGAGCTGAGGTAGAACAAGGGCAGATAATAATAAGATCTTGGACATGAACTTATCAACTGGAGAAAATATTAGTGATGCTCAAAGAATCAAAGAATCTTTGGTCAGTAATGATAAAGACTTTAGTGTCCTGATGAATGAAAAAGATAAAATTTTCATGGAACCTATCATCAACCTCAAGCTAGTTGATGGACAACATGACAAGGCAATGAAGATCCTATAGGGCAAACAAAAGACTGTAATAATAGAGGATCCCCAAAGTGAAATTGGTTAACTTAGGAATATTATCTTATATAAGAACATGCATTTTTTTGAAAATGAATATTCTTTGTAAAAGCATGTGTAAATTTGTAAAGTACATTGCTTATAGGTTAGTCATTTAAAAAATGTCTATTTCTAGAACTCTGTAGAAGGATAGTTGTCCTAGACACTTGTATAATTATCATTTGACATGATTGATTGACATACCTTATTGGTCTTCTATAAAATCGGTATTGTCAATTATAAAGAGGAGGGAGTTTTTGAGCAAGAAAACTATATGCAAATTTGGAGCAATTAATACAAGCAAAGAATTCTATAAAGATTATCTCATTTTATTTGTGGGATTGTTATTATGGCTGCTCTTTCACTTGTCTAGTCTAATTTTTAGATTTGAATGGATCTTTTGAATTATGGATGTACACCTTTAAATGTAGAGTTGTCAATTTTTTCTAATGCTATATTGATTAAAGGATATTTGATTCATTTCATTTTATTTACTTTTCTTGTAGATGTTCTTATGCTATTTTCTTGTAGGAGTAAATCTTTAAAGTGAATCTAGTTCTTATTTGCATTATTTCATGTTATCCTTAGACGTTTTCTTGATATGTGATAGTATTTAATCTTATGATATTTCATGTCATATATTGGTTAAGTACATATTTGGATGAAATTTTAACTTTATCATAATGTCTATTTTGAAAATTAGTAATATCTTTCTTCTCTACCCTACCCATCCTTTTGCTCATTATTTGATCATTTCACTTTAGATTAGCTTCCATTGTAAATATAAATTTTAGCTTAGATTATAGATCTCATATTTTGAGCATAATTCACTTCAATTAGTTTATATCATTTTCATTTTCATAGGTTAGCTATTAGGGTACGGTTGCTTCCAACAACCAAATAGTTACTTTATAAATTTGTGAAATAGTCCATGTGCTCTTCTGTTATTCCAAAAAAGATATCAAGAATATCACAACCTAAAACTCATATAATGGATTCTTTGAATCCATAAATGAGAAGTGTTTTTTAAACACTCTAAACCACCTATGATACACTTTCATGCATCAAAAAAATGATCTTCGAGGGCACTAGAAGGAGTGATTTTAGCTAAATATTCATGAATTTGTAATATCTTTGACAATTTTAGTGAATTTTATTCAAAGATCAGTGAATTATTTACATATTTATGTTGTTCATAGCTCAATTGTGAAATAATCATTGATATTCATGGTTTTAGACCAATATTTAGTAATATTTAGCTAAAGGTTGTTATTATTTGAAGAATTCATGGTAAATTGTTGCAAAGGTAGCTTAAGATTTGTAAATATTCCATATTTGAGATTAGTAATAAGTTTTTTTTTCAAATATTGATAGATTTTTTGCAAATTTAGGTTGATTTGAGCTTAGAAGTGTAAATATTAGTCATAGTCATCAGTTTGGACATATCTTTGAGCTAATTTGGTTAAAGATAATTATTCTTTATTTAAATTTGTACAAAATTTGCTTAACATACAAGTTTGATCATTTTTATTTACAAATATAAGGTTAACATGTCAAATTTTTAATAGGATTCAATGTTTACAAGCCAGAACTACCAAGAATCAAGACTAGGTCATAGTCTAAATCAAGATTACCTCTCCTTTCATTAGAAATTCATAATAAATTTAGAGCATACAAAGGTAAGTAAAGAGTTTCTAAATCCTATCCTACTTCACCTGTTCATGGTGTTCTTATTTTTAATATTTATCAAGGTATGTCTTGGTTAGGTGGATCTTCCATCAATGTGCCTAGTCAGGTACATGATATACATAGGAATCCTAAGAAATACTTACCTTATTTTAGTTGCAATGGTGTTGTTACTGCTGAAGAACATATCAAAAGTTTCAAATCTATTTTAAGATTGTTGAATGTAGTTCATGAAGATGTTGCATGTCGATTGTTTCCATTTACTTTCAAATATGTAGCATATGATTGGTTTCTCAACCTTCTTGAAAACTATATCACTAGTTGGTGATTTTAATAGAATTTTCATTGATAAATTTGGAAAGATCATCAATCCTTGCATTCTTTATCAATAATTCACCACTATGAAAAGAGATTCGAGCGAGACCATTAGATCCTTTAATGCTAGAATCTAGAAGATGTTTAGTCAAACCATAGCTCCTTATAAACATGATGAAGATTTAGATTTATAAATTTATACGAATGCTTTAGATCCCATGACTTCTATTTTTTTTAAAAGGTTTGTTGGAGTTATAAACACATTAGCTTTGGCATATGCTAAAGTTATAACAATCAATGATCAAATGTAGCCTCAAGGTCAACTTGCATATGCCATTACCAATGTTAACCCTAATTTCCCTACACTGAATGTCATTCATAATGCCAATAAAAATGTGCTTTCCTTAAATCAAACACCAATATTGAACCAATTACATTTGACTCATGATCATCCTGGCTAAAACCTAAGATTCTTGAATAAAACTATAAATGAATTTCATCCACAAGATCAAAGATCTTTTATGCCTAAAACTAGTAATAGAACTCAAGTTCATAATTCAAAGGCTCCAAATAATGATAATGAGTCTATACTCAAAATGGTTAAAAAGTTGAGCATTAATTTCCTTCAATTGTAAAAACAAGTAGGAAATATTAGGGAAAATTCTAATATAGATTAATCTTATCAAAGGTTCAACAGACCTAATAACTGGTTTTAAAATGTTAACAACAATAATAATAATGAGTCATCTACTAAAAATAATAATTCTAAGATAAATATTTGTGACATAGCCCTAACTAAATATTGTAGGGTCAATAATACTTCAAAGTATGGTGAGTTAGATTGCATTATATTATGTAACACTTTTTATTTATTTTAGGATGAGTTAAATACATATAAAAGTGGACCTAATAGAGATCATATTGTAGGTACACTTAACTCTTTAAAGTCTTCTGAATCTAATGATACAACCCTGATGGTGGATATATTTGATTTTCCATTCCAAGAAGAGAATGAGCCTGAGGATACTCCATAAGAGGTGTATGTTTTTCAACAATACCTAAAGAAGACTTATCCTCTAAGGAATAGAGATTATAAGTAACATTTGACAAATTTAACTCCACCAAATAACTTTGACACTCCTACTGATCCTAAAACTGATAACAATCCAGAGCCTGCAAAGGGAAGTATCTCTAAGTACAATGTTGATACATATAGTTCTTCCATTAGGGGTGGATATAATATAGTTGAGGACATGAAAAAGATTAAGTCTAACATAAATTTACATGATTTGACTCAAATTACTGAGCAAATAAATTTTTTACTTGAATCTTTATCTAAGAATCCTAGTAAATCAACAAAAACTATAAATTCCAATGTTGTTATGTATAATAACAAGGCAAATGTTCTACCTTTCTTACCAATTGTTAGAATTTTTGGTAAGAATTTGCATAATTGTTTACTAGATTAAGGTACATCTACTAATATCATGCTTAAATTTATTTTTGATCAACTTAATTTAACTCAAATAAATTTTGATAGGATAGTTACTCAGTTAGACAAGTCAAGAGTGAAATTAATTAGAGAATTATTGAATGTTCATATGCATCTTGTTGCTAAGCCAAGGATACAATAGTTCAAATACATCCAAGTGGTAGATATTCCTGATGCTTATGGAATGCTACTAAGTAGAGATTGGACAAAGTCTTGGAATGATTGCATGCCCACTGACTATTCACATATGTGTCTTCCATGGAAGGGAGTTACAAATCATATTAAAATTGAAAGAGAGCCTAAGATGAAACACATGATCATATAGTATAATGCTATAAATGAAAAGGTCAACATGGTCAATTCTGAGTTAGGAGTTTACACTCTTGACACTTCTAAGATATGTGAGTCTAAGGATACTCATGTTATGCCTAGAATATGTAAATTATATTTTGGTGGTGCTAAATATAAATCTACATCTAGCGTAGAAATTATTTTGATCAATCCCCTTGGGAAAGAATTTAGTACTTCTTATAGACTTAAGTTTTATTTCACTAACAACTTGGTAGAGTATGAAGCTTTAATCTTAGGATTACAATTTTCCATCAAACATAAGGTCAAAAAACTACTAGTGTATGTTGATTCATAACTAGTAGTTAATAAAGTTATAAGTACCTTTGCAAATTTTCATATCTTAATAAATATAAATTTAGAGTATGGGACTTGATAGAAAAATTTGATGCTTTTAATATGATATCAATTCCTAGAGAAGATAATAAGATTGCTGATGAGTTAGCCTTAGCTACAGCTAATCTTATGCTAGATCAAGACTCTAAACTAGGAAACCTTAGTATTATGTTGGTTTGTTGTCCCCTAGTTCTTGATAATATCAACCATTTTAAAGTATTTAATGATGACTAATAGATCCTAAACTACATGAATAGTTTAGGAGTATTTGAGTCTCACATCATTGATGAGTTAATGAAAATACTCTTAACAAGGACACCATTGATGACAAGATTGTGCAATTAAGTGATAACAAAATTCACAAAGGCATGATTGCCTTAAAAAGATTATTTGACATAGACAAACTAGCTGAGATTGTCAAGATTCCTAAGGTGAACGAAAAATATTATAATGTAGTTGACATAGGTATTCGAGGTCAACATCAACTAGTAAATATTGGTACAGCCTGCACAATTGATGAGTTAAGAAAAAATAAAGAGTTGATAACCAAATACAAAGATGTTATATCATGGTCCTATGAAGACTTAAAAATATTTGATCCTAGATTCATAACCCATATCATCCCATTAAAGTAAGCTTATAAACATTTTAGATAAAATCAAAGGCTAATTAACCCTATCTTAGAACCATTAATCTACAAAGAGGTCAAGAAGCTATTGGATGCCAAGATAGTTTTTCCCATTAGACACTCCACTTGGGTGGCTAACTTATACCAATCAAGAAGAATAATGGAGAAATTAGATTGTGCATAGACTTTAGAAATATGAACAAAGCATTTGAAAAGGATAATTATCCTTTACCTTCTATTACCAAGTTATTCAAATTTTTAGTGGTTCTGCTTGACGCATTTTCTTGATGGTTTTTCAGGTTATAACCAAGTGCTTGTGAACAAAGAGGATAGACTAAAGACTGCAATTACTACTAAGTGGGGTACTTTTGCCTACAAAAGGATGCCATTTGGACTAATAAACATAGGTATAACTTTTCAAAGAGCTATAGACCATGCTTTCCAATGTATCATAGGTAAGTGCATTATCATTTATATGGATGATCTTACATGTTTTCTAAAAATAGGGAGGACCACATTATGCACTTACAATAGGTATTTGAACAATGTAGGAGGTATGAAATTTCTCTCAATCCCAAGAAAAGTATTTTTTGTGTTACTGAAGGGAATCTATTAGGACATGTTATAACTAAAAATGGGATTTATATATACCCTGATAGTGTAGATGCCATATATAAGATAGAACCCCCTAACAGTAGAAAAAAATTGAAATCTTTATTTGGGAAAATCAATTTTGTGAGAAAGTTCATATATGGTTTTGAAAAAATTGTGAGACCACTAAATGACATGTTGAATAAAAGGATTCCAAGGTTGTGTATAATGAGGAAACAAGGAAATCCTTAAAGGACATAAAAGAAGAAATAGTGCAAGCACTGATGTTGATAAGTCCTAATTTTTCAAAAGATTTTTATCTCCATTATTTTGCTTCTAATCATACAATAACTATTATTTTAACTTATAAAGTAGATGGATGTGATCATCATATTGCTTTCATGATCACTCATTTTTAGAATGTTGAGTTAAATTATTCCCTAATTGACAATCAGGCATGTACTTTAATTAAGGCAATAAATAAATTTAGACACTATATTATTAAGAATAAAGTGCATGTAATACTACCAGACCCTGTTACTAAGCTTATGCTCAATCAATGTGAATAAGGGGAAGTAAGAGGTAAATGTATGTCCATACTTAAAGAATATGACATGGAAATTAAGACTAAAAAATTGGTAAGGTGTCAATGACTAATTTAGTTAATAGCTAACACCAACCCCAAACTGAATTTCATATAGGTGAAGCAACAAAGTTTTCAACTGAATGATTAGTATGATTCAATTATTCATTTGCTAATCAATGGTACTTATCCTATAGTAGTAAGTAGGGAGAAAAGGATAGCTTTGAGGATCAAGGCAACACATTTCTTGATCAAAGATGGAGTACTTTTTAGAAATAATTATGAATGAATATACTTGAGATGTGTCTCTAAGGAGAAAGCATAAAAGATATTAAGTAACTTTCATAAAAATCTTGGAAGTGGAAACCCCTATGAAAGGAAAACTTATAAGATCCTTAGGGTTGGTAATTATTGGCCTACTATCTTCAAATATGCTCACACACATATGAGTGATTGTCATCAGTATCAGATTCAACACAAAAGAACCAAAAATAGCCATGCCATTGAACCCTGCTATGATTGACAAACCTTTTGGTCAATGGGGATTGGATTTTATGGGAGTCATCAACCCCAATTATTTATATAGACATAAATATGTCCTCACTTCTACTGATTACTACATGAGATGGATAAACAGTAGAAACCAAACAATGTAGGATGGAAGATGTGATTAAGTTCTTGAAAGAGAACATATGTACCATATTTGGAACACTAGTATCTCTATTTTATGATAACGGATTTACCTTTATATCCACTAAGATGACTAAGTGGGCATATGGAAACAACATTATTCTCAAGTTTTCATCAAATAATTACCCTTAAGGTAATGGTGTCTTTAAATAAAATAACAAAAAATTGATGAAAGCCATTAGGAAGTCTATTGCTAACAAACCAAGAACATGACATGAGTTGATCAAGTATACCCTTTGGGTAGATAGAACTAGAGTCAAGCAAGATCTGAAGACATCATCATTTTTGATTGTATATGGTTGAGAACTTGTATTTCCCATCACTCTCAAACTTCCAACCTATAAGTTCATGCAAGAATACATGGAAGAAGATCATGAATTTTCAAATTTGAGGTTACTTGACATTATTCAAATGGAAAATACAAGGGAGGAAGTTTTTACCAATTTCAGTAGACATCAAACCACAATGAAAATATGGTTTAATAAATGTTTCAAGATTAAGGTGTTCAGACAAGGAGAGCTAATTCTCCTCTAGGACAAAGCATCTGAACCTAAAGGAAAGCATAGAAAATTCACTCCTTTGTGTATTGGTCCCTATCATATTGTTGAAACACTAGGAGACAACACCTTCAAGATCAAATAATTGTAGGGAGCAAAGTTTACTTTGCCAACAAATGGACAATATCTCAAGCACTAATTCTTTGCTACCCCACCTCATGTCTACATGGAGTAATTTGTAAGACTAGTTATAATTAGTATAGGTAGGATAAGTTTAGTTTATTTTATTGATCCTTATTTTTACATAGTACTTGTAAATATTTGTTTGATTATTATTTATTTTCTTATTGTTTGTTTGCTTTTTGTGTGTTTCTTTCATTTGTTTTGATCCCTTCTTTCAATAAGTCTTTTCAAGATGGTCCTCAAGCTCTAATGCATATAGTTGCTTAAAGGTCAACAAATTAGGAATACATGTATGACTCTTAACCAATGATTGATAATGAATTCTATAAATTTGAGCTTGATGTTATGATTTGGATAAATTGGTAAGGATTGAAGTCTAGGTTAGTTATTCTTTGAAATCCTACACCTTGTTTTGATCTAAGTTTGGTTTTGATAAGGATTGCACATATTGAGTGAAAGTTTGAATTATTGGGACAAAGTCATGTTAACACAAAGAACATTATTGCCTGGGATGGATTTTATGACCAAAGATGATTGCCTAAAGATCAAACATTCCACAAAATCCCAAAACCTGGCTAATTATGGTTCTTAACCTTTGCTAGAAAGCTAAATATACTTGAAAAAATACAAAAAAGAAGAGATTTATTGAAAATTTGAAAGCTTTCTGAGAAAAGGTGATTCATGTAATCTCCACTGGGGCTACAAACACCTAGTTGGCAGTAGAACAAGATCTAAAGTGAACCTAAAGGTATATTTGATAGGGTTATGGATGCCTAGTTGGTACTAGATCAATACCCAAGCCTTATTTTTCATAAAGCATGATTCTTAATGAATATCTAAATATGATATAAGTCAATGTTAGTAATCAAAGGCATGAAATTTGGAAGTTGTTTTATAAATCCCATGACAATTAGTTAAGGAATAAAATCACACACACAACATGACTAAGTTTTGATGTTTGAGACTAATTCTACATTTGTAAGACTTTTTCTAATCATGAGTTGATTTTAATGATGGTACTTGATCATATGTAATGAGTAGTCTAGTTATTAGTTTAAATCACAGTTGTCTAAGTTCTAACCTTTAGCAATTTTTTCCTTAGAAGTTGCCATTTATTGAGGTCAACATACCCCCATTTTTGAAAAATGAGGACCCTTGTTCAATTTTGAAAATTATGTTATAAATTGACATTCAAACTAATCAAAATTGCATTATTGAATATCATGTTTGCTTTAGCTTTCATTAACATGTCAACTTACCATCTTTATTCAAATTCATCTAATGTTGATAACTTGATTCTTGTGGCCCATATTACAGCTTTAATGGAAGAACAATGCCTAGAGTTTTATGCATTGATGCTAATTTCACCCTCTATTTTGATTAACCCATGGTTTCTTATTGTATAATTGAATCTATGATAAATCATGCTAAAATTTTTAATCTAATTATGTTTAGCCTAAGTTGGTTTTTTTAAATAAGATTCAAATTTGCACGGGTCAAATTGTGTGATAACATTTTTTTATGTCCTAGTTTAATTTATTATCTTAAGGTTCTAGTCGTGCTTATTAACATGACCAAAAGATTAGTCTAAAAAAATTATGCTAGGTCCTTTATGTCCTAAAACCCCACCAAGTCTATTTTATTGTTCACATAGACTAATTAAATGCAAGAACACTTTACTATATTTTAAACTTAGTCTAAAGTTTTATCCTAAAGTCCTAAATTGTATTTATCAATAAAACTAGAACCTTAGGTTATAAATTTATCCTAAGTTATTTATATTACTCGAGGCCTAACTTGGTCTATTTTCATTACCCATAGGAATGAATCAAGATGAGGGTGTCACATGGTGAGATCTTGAAGCACAAGTAAAAGATCAATGGTACATAGACACCCACTCATGTTAAAATGTCAAATAATTCATATCAAGCAAAAGATTTACAAGTGTCATCATCTTGGAGGTAGCTTGATGATCTTACAGAGAGTGAAGAGTCAATAAGTCAAGCAAAGTGGAGAACAAAAAAAGCATGTTTGATTTCCTGAATTTAAATTAATGGAGTGCATTAAAGTGTAAAAAAAATATCCAATCATGTGAGGTGAATTAAAGAAGTCAATGTCCTACAGATGAATTTGAGAGTGATAAGTATCATGTTCTTAGTGATTTAACCCAAAATCAAAGGTCTACATTCAGCCTAATAGGATCAAGTGGAACAAGATAAATGGATTACATTGATCTGTGCAAAGAAGATCTAATGGTGCGAGATTAAGCTAACTTTTCAAAGAGCCCATAACAAATGTGGTAGTGATTCATGTCATAAACACAATGAATAGAACATAGATCAACTAATGGAATTCAACCTCTCATATTAAGATCTATGATGAGTGATGAAGCTTGTTGGAAATATTGTCATTGATGTCAAAGGTTTAGCATTATTGGTGATAAAGGCCCCATTGCATTTTATGTTGTTTGTAATAGATATATCTTGGATAATGTGAGTTAATATTTATTTAATATTAATGAATATATTTTTGGTTCATATGAGACAAAAGAAGGGCCCATGGAGAAGTCAAAGAGCCATGGGGTAAAGATAAAAGAAGGATGGGATGCATTTTCCAATGAAGAGTCATCTTGGGGAATTCTAAGAGTCACCAAGTGAAGACAAAAGAGGAAGGGCACAATTTCTCATGAAGGGACACTTTGAGGAATACAAAAAGTCACCAAGATAAGGACAAAAGTGAGAAGGACGTTTTTGGTCATGAAGGGTCACCATATGACTTTTAAAAGGCAAGAATATGAAGGATCATACAAGTTTGGCACCATTTTCCATGAGGATTGAAGGGTCACAAAGGGGGAAGGCCAAAGGTCATTTGGAAAGATATAAATAAAGGCTTGAGAAGCCATTTGTAAAATGAGAGATAGAGGTTGATTTGATATTATAATATCTAGCTTAGAAGAGCAATTGTGAGAGATGAGTATGATTTGTATTTGTTATATTTAGCTTAGAAGAGCAAAGGTGAGAGAGAGGAAAGAGATGTTGTATTGAACTATCATTTGTTGAGATAGAAACATTGAGAGATAGGTGTGTGGTATACATAAAGGGGTTTGTGATCCTATGGGTTGGTGCTCAAAAATTGTTGTTGGGTTGGTGCTTGGCAAAGGGGTTGGTGCTCCTATGGGTTCGTGCTCCTGTGGGTTGGTGCTCACAAATTATTTCTGGGTTGGTGCTCGGTAAAGTGGTTGGTGCTCCTATGGGTTGGTGCTCACGAATTGTTTTTGGGTTGGTGTTCTTGTGGGTTAGTGCTCACAAATTGTTACTGGGTTGGTGCTCCTGTGGGTTGGTTCTCATGAATAGTTGTTAGGTTAGTGCTCAACAAAGTGGTTAGTGCTCCTGCAAGTTGGTGCTTGTGAATATTATTTGGGTTGGTACTCATTCATATAATTGAGATTGTTCTCTATGGTTTTTACCACATTGAGTTTCCACGTTATATCTGGTGTCTCTCTCTATCTTGTGTGGTGTTTATTTTTTGAGTTTTATTACATATCTTGAATGTTTGATTAATGGAATTTAGTTAAGGGAAAGTTTTATAAGATATATGATATACTTATTCACCCCCCCTCTCAGTATATCCCATGCTTAACAAAGCTAACTTTTCAAAAGGCCCAGATGGAATGATAAGCTACCATGTGGTATAAATGTGTTAAACGATGTAGCATGTTTACAACAAGCACAAATATCCTATAGAGCTACCACATGGCACAATCTTAGGCACCCATAACAAAGATCAATGGTCAATGATAAGTCAAAGTTAGAGGAATCATTTAAATATTAATAGATCATATTTAATCAAGTTCCAAGATTAAACAAAGTGTTGACATGTGTCCCAAAAGGACAAATGGTCACATTTTGAAATTAATGGACACTTTGACATGATGATGCCACATAAATAAGATAAGTCAAATTGAAATATCTTGTGGACTCAAAAACACAAAGGGTATAAATAAATAAATCCAACAAAATCTAAGGCATGAAGCTCATAGTTCAAACTTAATTAACACCATTGAAGTTCTACACAAACCTCCAAAAAGCCATAAAGTGTATGAAATACTTAGTTTTTCCCTATTTCATTATGATCAAGCTAATGAAAATTGATTTATCATCTACACAAAAAATAATTCAATCAAGAACTAAATTTTAGTCCACTAGTGAGAAATTCGATAAAATTCACTACAATGGTAGCTCGAAGGAATGTTTCAAAGGAATATGTGGAACTATATTTGATAACAGATGTTGAGGGATGTATTTTCAAGGATACCAAGTTCATTTACTCTACTTTAAACATAGGAGAAAATAATTAGTTGAAATTATTTTAGATGATCTAGAATCAACTAGCCATTACCAAGGAAGAGGAGAAGAATCTCTCACCAAGGAGGCTGCATGAAGACATTGTTTCAATTCAAATGACTAGTCTCCATTATGAAACAATGAAGCTTGAGGTACTCCAAATAATTCACATTCTTATTCCCATTTTAAAGGAAACTAAGATAGATAAAGGGATGATAATTAATGAACACAATATGAAAAAAGTTGCTTATATTTTTTCTATTGTATTTGAGTCATATTACAAACTGCCTAAACCCAAAATTGACATAGCCTCTATAAATTCCTATGATAATTAAAATAACTTGATAGATAACCTTTAAATATGGTTATATTTTGGAAACCAAGTCTTTTCATACCTTAGTAAAAACATCCCTATTAGCCAATTTAGACTTGGGGTCAGAATGATAATGAAAATGTTAAACAGATTATGTGAAAATGTAACCACTACATATGTAGACCCAATATGGGTACCCATATTATATTTTATATTTGAAACGGAAATTTTTACCCCTTTGGGTGAAATAATTAGTATCTCATTAACTAGACAAGTCTATGCAATTAGGCATAACAAGAAAACCTAGTTTTTCATGATGTCATATCTCTTAGATGCTCTTTGTGAAATAACTAAGATTCTAAACTAAAGATAATGGTCACATAATGGAATATATATTGTTTCATAGTATTATTCAAAGTTGTACATATTCAATATATAGAGACCACATTCAATTTATATGCGACTGTGTCTGCCCTACCCTAAGCAAAGCTATAACTAATATCCCAATGAAAAGAATCAATTCACTAATCAGGAAATCTATTGAAGCTATAGGAGATATATGGATATATCCAAACTATACTATTATAAAGGTTGAGGGAACTCAAATTTATCCTCTCAAGCTACATATTCATGTCCTTGATAAGTTAGTTGAATAAGAGGTTGCATACTAGCTATTTCATGACATTGATGGTTTATGCAAGATTAAAAAGAAGGAACTCCTTCATAGCTTCCTAATAACAATTAGAAAGATTGTATTTAGATAGTGGGACAATATTAAAGTTGAATTAAAAAATAGATAATCCCTCAACCTACAAATTAATGGCTCAAGTAAATGGATCCTTATGGGAAAGTTAAGGAACACTTGAAAAACAAAGGAATTCTAAATGTGACCTTTGATCATGAGCTTGGTGCCTTTGATCCCATTTACACCAAGGCATCATCCTAATTTGAAGTGACCAAAAGATTGAAAGAACATAGCCTGAGGCCTAAGTCAAGACTAGAGAGAAATCATAAAATGGATGATAGATAAAAATTATGACCCAAAAAATATCATATTATTAGTGGTGAATCCTTTAGACCTCCATCAGCTAGTGTACAAGTAGAGACTCAAGTGGAACATAGGCTTGAGAAGAAAAGGCCACATGAAAAATCTTCTAGATCATCAACTTATCAACCTTCAAAAGTATCAAAATAAGAAACACATCAAGAAAAGATTCAAATGATAGCCTTGGATCCTCAAGAGTATATTAAGGATGTATTAAAGAACCTATATATGACATACATAGATTCAGATGAAGAATCTTAGGTTGAGGAAACAAAGGAAGAGATAAGGAAAGAAGTGGTATTGGACTTTGTTCTAGTTGACACCCCTATGAGGAAGGTTGAGTTGGCCATTGGTCTTAAAGAAAAAATCCCAAAGTGATTTCACTACTCCTTTAGGTGAAGTAAACTTATTCAGTGAAAAAAACTTGTATGGTCTAACCATTCTAGAATGGTTCTTTTATGAGCCTAGAATGTAGAAAGTGCCTAATATGCATCATAATTGGGCTATGATGAAGTCCATTAACATTCTTGTGCATTAATAACCTAATCCAAGGATATTTTATTTATAAGGGAAGGAAGCAAGGAGATTAGCCACACCAAGTGACATAGCAACTTCATCACAAATGGAGGTCCCAACCCCACAGGTGACTCAATCTATAATTGGAGTTAGATTTGATCCTAAAATTGATATCTTACAAAGGGTAATAGAGAATAAGGTCATATCAAGAGGAGAAGAAATGATATATCAAAAAGTAGAACCACTAACCAATCTAACTCAAGTAGGAAGATAAAGACCTAGAGAAGATCTAATTTTTTAAGATGTCTTGGAGTTGACCAAATCACATATAGAATAATTGAAAGATACCATCAAGGGCTTGAAACAAAAAAAGAAGAACTTGTAGGAGAAATTTATTCTATCTATTCATGGGGAGATGATCAATATGTTTGAATCCAATTTATATGATATGTTCAATTCTTTGAATTCAATAAGGTCTAGATAGGATTTGATGAGCCAGTAGGATACTGTGGCAAAAAACCAAGTGACTCAATGGTAGGATTCATGAAACAAAGTGAATAATTGATAAATATTCTGATAAAATACCAAATTCTTGGGTTTAGGACAATTATATTAGCCCATTTGAATGATTTTATGATCATATTAATGGAGAAGATCAAAAGTTTGAGTAGATGGTTTAAGAGCTTGGAAGATCTTTTTGAGGATGGAAAATAGTTAGAGACTAAAATAAAGCATATATTGGGGAGTTTGATCATAAAACCAACTACACTCAATCCTATTGGCTTAATCACTGTTGAAGAGTTCAAGATTAAGGCTACTTAAGTCATGCAAGAAGTAAAGAATAAGAGCTAATGTAGAATAGGGGCTGATAATAGTAGGATCTTGGACATGATCATATCAGTTAAAGAAATGATTAGTGATAGCTAGAGCATTAAGGAAGCTTTGGGAAGGAATGACAAAGACTATAGAGGCCTGGATGATGAAGAAGATAAAATTTTCATGGAACCTATCATCAACCTCAAGCTAGTTTATGGACATCATGACAAGGCAATGAAGATCCTATAGGACAAACAAAATACTACAACAATAGAGGAGCCCCAAAGTCAAATTGGTTAACCTAGGAATAATTTCTTGTATAAGAACATGCATTTCTTTGAAAATAAATATTCTTTTATAAAATCATGTACAACTTTGTAAAGCACATTTCTTATAGGTTAGCCATTTTAGAAAGTGTCTATTTCTAGAACTTTGTAAAAGGATAGCTATTCTAGACACTTGTATAATTTGATTGACCAACATAACTCCTTGGTATTCTATAAAAGGAGTATTGTCAATTATAAAGAGGAGGGAGTTTTTGAGTAAGAAAACTTTGTGCAAATTTTGAGAAATTAATAAAATAAATGAATTCTAAAAGCAATATCTCATTTTATTTGTGTGATTATTATTATAGTTGCTCTCTCACTTGTCAGATCTAATTTTTAGATTTGAATGATTTTTATGAATTATGGATGTGCACTTTTAAATGTAGAGTCATAAATTTTTGTTAATTCTATATTGATTGAAGGATATTTGATTCATTTCATTTTCTTTTCTTTGTTTTTAGATGTGCTTATGCTATTTTCTTATAGGAGTGAATCTTTAAAGTGAATATGGTTCTTATTTGCATTATTTCATGTTATCCTTAGATGTTTGCCTAATATGTGATAAAATTTTAGATTATGATATTTCATGTCATATATTGGTTAAGTGCATATTTGGATGAAATTTGAACTTTGTCATAATGTCTATTTTGAAGATAAAAAATATGTTTCTTCTCTACCCTACCCTTCCTTTTGCTTATTTTTTTATCATTTCACTTTAGATTGCCTTTAATTATAAATATACATTTTAGCTTAGATTCTAGACCTCATATTTTGAGCATAATTCACTTCAATTATTTTAGATCATTTTTAGTTTAATAGGTTAGATATTGGCCATAATTTCTCTCTACAACCAAATAGTTACATTATAAATTTGTGAAACAGTCTATGTGCTCTACCATTATTCCACCAAAGATATCAAGAATATCACAACTTAAAACTCATGAAATGGATTCTTTAAATACATAAATGAGAAGTTTTTCTTAAACATTATTAGCCACCCGTGATACAGTTTTTGGCATCAACAATCCATCATACAAATAAGGCAAAAGAATATTAATTCTTCGTTAAAAATATTCTAGTTCTAGCTCATGAAACTTTAACCATCATAATGATCTATGATATTATTGGTTCCAACTTTATATGGTATTCAAACCTATTTACCTATCTCCATGACCATATTATGCCACCAAACTTATCATGAAAATAACAAAAGGCCTTTACCTACCAAGTTGCATTATATAACTTATTTGGCCCAACCCTTTACCAACACAACTTTAATGGAATTCTACTTCGTTATACCTTACCTAGAATTTACCCTTTATTGACCAAAATATTAAAACCAATGCTTAATCCATGGCCATTTGACACATGGGGGCTTGATCTCATTAGGAAGATAAACCCAATCTCATCTGATGGCCATAAACACATCCTTACAGCTATCAAATATTTCATTAAGTGATTTAAATCTATACCCCTCACTTACATTATTGGAAAAGATATTTCCAAGTTCATATTAAACCATCTCATTTTCCATTATGGTATACCATAAAACATGATATCTAATAATGGTGAATCATTTAAAAAGAAGGATGTCAAAATGTTGTGTGTTGAGTACAATATCACTCAACATTTTTCTACTGCATATTAACCAAAAGTTATTGGCAAAGAAGAGGCATCCAATAAAACCATTGTCAACATACTTAAAATATTATCAATGATTGGCACCTCTAAATATTTTTCACCCTCTGGGCATACCACACTAATTACCATACCCTAACCAGAGCCACTCCATATTCCCTAGTTTATGGCACTAAGGCCATTCTTCCCTTTGAGGTCAAGTTACCTTCTTTACGCATCTTGTTTAAGCATGTCATGGATAATGAATATTATCAAGTATCTCACTTGTAAGAGATAGAGTTACTTGATCAAAAACACATGGTAGTTGTTTAAAACCTTCATGCATACCAAAATAGACTCCATGTCCACTATAACCAATGGGTCAAACATAGATAATTCAAGCTTGTTGATCTTGTTCTCAAATAAAACTAATAGAATACCATGGTCGATAATAAACACAAGGGTAAGTTCAAACCCAATTGGATAGGCCCCTATATCATTATTGTAAATTATGGTTCTATAGCACATAGACTCACTACACCAAACATGGGTGAATTTGATGAGCTAATGAACATTATACACCTCAAGCATTATTTATATTGAGAGAATTAAAGTATTGTTTATGAGGACCATTTCACTTGTACCATAATATCAACATTCTTCTTTGTAACATACCATATACCATTCTACCATATTTTCCCTTATAACAAAAGTTATTTTTACCCTCCCCCAACCCCCTTTGACCTTGGTTCCATTTTATTAGTTCTTGGGGTATCTTTAATCAGGGCATTTAGATCATGTTTTAGTATTTGATTCAATATTCTAGACTGAGGCAGTATCTTAGACCAATTTGATAGTGGTTTGGTAATTACATCCTTCATTTTTTATTTCATTTCATACTGAGTGTTCCTAATTATGACTTCCTTTCAGAAAATTAGTGTTCCATGTCATGCTACTAATTATAACTGCATATGGGAAAAGTAGTAGCATTGACCTATGTAATTGTTTCCTAATTATAAATATCAATGGGTAAATTAGGAACAACACCTTTATCATGCCTTAAAGTCCCACCTTGCCATTCCTATGCCATTTACCTAATTTGCCTATAATTTGAGAAGTTACTACTACCTATTCAGATTCTTGTACTATAAGGTAGAACTATAGTGACTTGGGGTCCCATCCTGAGACTATGTAGGCAATGCTCAATTTATGTTGAGGTCAGTTTGATCACCCTTTTCCATGTAGTCACCATTTTTCAAGCAATTTTAAGTTTAAATTCTCTCACCATTTTATGAGTTGGACTGTTTGGTATCTTGTAATCCCTGATCAAGTTGAGATGCTCAAAAAATTCCAAACCAATTTGTAAACGATCTATAACAATCCTAAAAATTATCATTTTTCACCACTTCTTTTCCTTCAAGATTATGGGATTCCTCACTATTTCAAAAGAAACCACTTATCCTTTAGTTTCCTCATCTTTATTGACCTAAGCTTTATGCTCTTTCCATTTTTCAGGTTTTCATATTTTGGATTAATGTATTCAACTTTTATACATTAATGACCATTATGCTTCATCTCACACTCTCATCATTTTGCAAGACTATTCCCATATTCCTCTATCTCATCAATCATGCTTTCTTGATCATCATTTTTCTTCTATCCCATATCCTAGGAGAACTACATTTGGCCTAAAGTATATGTTGGATGTTGCATCCATGAAACTATGTAGGTAGTGTCCACTTGCCAAGTGAATATGGAGTCAACTCAGCTACCCCTTCTTTTTCTTCTATTCTACCTTTTGGTTTATTTGTTTCATTATCTCCTATGACCTAAGGGAAATTTTCATCATCTTGTTTATTCTCTGTTTGCATTCACATTATGATTAACCATTGCTTGTGTTTATTTCAGGCTATTTTGTGTTATTTTGTTTTCTTTTTGTTTGTTTATATTTTTATCTTTTTGTTTGTTTATTTATTTGCTTGCTTGTTTGCTTGCTTTCATTATTGTGCCTTGACTTGGTAATTTATTTGCATTAGGTGATTCATTGTGCATTATACTTAAGTCCATCCATATTCATAAATAAACATTTTCATCATGATTTTTATCATTGGTGCATTGTTTTCATTATTTATTGGATCATGTGTCAGTCCTTACACATATTTCAGCTAGGTTATCATGGTGTTTTATATCATGGTACATACCATTGTGTGTTATAGAAAAAACTAGTTAGGGAAATCTTACAATAAATGCAGCAATGATACTTCTCTTTGGCACCTAAAAATTTATAAATATACCCAAATCATTCCCCATATAGAGTAATTAAATCATGAATAATTTTCATCATTTCTAGTTAGGACATGTATCTCCATATTAGAAGGTTTCCCAAATTCATCTTTCTCTTATGTACTGGCTTACTCTTACTCCATGAATATGGATTCAGTTCATAATCCCCATTATCCAATTGGACATATTACTCCCATCATAGCACCACTAATTATAGTGCCTTTGGGAAAATCATTGTGTATCATCCCACCCACAGAGCCAATGATTATAATTACCCATGAGAAAGTCATTGTATTTTGATCTATCTAGATGTTAATGAATATAACCACTTTTGGGAAAATCATTATATTTCTTCTACCCAACTGGGGCACATTTTCATTTTGATAATGCTTATAATCATATTTGGGCAAACCATATCTCTATCCGCCTAATTGGGGCATGTTTTTATTCTAACAATGATTATAACCACCTATGGGAAAATCATTATTTCAATTTTAAATAATTATAAATGACTTTAGGAAAATCATTCTCTTATTACCCTCATCCTTTGACTAATGATTATAACTACCTTTTGGCAAATCATTTTCCTTTTATGTCGATTATTATAACTGCCTGTAGGCAAATCATCTTGTTTATCTACCGAACCAGGGTAGCTCACCATGCCACTAATTATAATCACCTATGGGGAAATTAGTATTTTCTAACACTTTTACATTTTAGGTCCTATCATTTCTTTCTTTTGAGGGATCAATTTCCAACATTATTTTCTAACTACTCCCTTAAGGGGGCATCCAAAGCTTATCCATTGCCATTGTAGTATTAGGCATACAAGCCCTTTTCCTTTTTTCTTTATTATACCTATAGCTGGTAATGCCTTCCTAAACAAGGAGAAACTGTGGATACCTAAAACTCACCATAACTAGATTCTAACTAGACTTCAGACTAATTCCTACCAACTATTTCAAATTAAGCCTAGGAATAATTGAATGTCCCAAATATCTTTGTGCATCATTCATCAAAGCTCATAATCATGTTAAGGCATCCTTATTTGGGGTATTAACCTGTATATAATAATAACCTCTCATGAATTCATCCCTAATCACCTTGAAACATAAAAAATGCCAATTTGACCTATTGACCTATTAAATGGGGCACTTGATCAAATCCTAATAGACCTAAAAGGCTAATCAAAATCAATTAACAAATTAAACAATATTAAATGCTTAGTTGAATTATCTATTGACCAAATTTGACATTTTGTCAAATAGGGTCAACCCCTACATTTATAAATTTTTTATAATTTTATACATGTCCTATAGGGGTCTCATTTTTTTCTAAATACTTTACTTATCCCTGGTCTAGCCTTGGTCCAAGCGTAGCTTCCTTGTACAAGTCAAGTCAATCAAAGTCAACCCCAGTCAAATAGGGTCAAACTTAGTCAAAGGTTAAAATTATGTTATAAATATTCTAATATGGTCATTTATGTGTCCTAGGGTGTTTATAAGTCATATATTTGTCCTTCACCATACTTTATATGCAAAAATGGTCATTTGGCCACATTTTTAGCCTATTTAATGACTTGTACAGACTTTCAATAGAGAATATTTATCACAAAGGTTATTTTAAACATGGATAAAGTCAGGATATGTTAAGATATATCATAAATTAGTTTAAGAATTAGTTATGTGCAGAAATGGGAAGTTTTTCATTGAATTTAGGCCTTTTGAGAACTTATATGGACTTGGTGATCTCACCTTTAGCTAAAAACGTGGTTAAGATGTCTCTTAATATCCATAAACTACTTAACATTCATGTTTTTCAAGGAAAATGTCAAAAAATTTGGTTTTTTGCTTCCATTTCATCCTTTTGCCTTTGCAAGCCAAGGAAGGTCAAATTCAAATGCATGGTATGAGCCATATAGGTGGAGTTAGGAGGAATTATATTGATGGGTGAAATATCTATGAGTTTAATTCAAATTAATAGATATAAGTTTAATTTTTGTGACTTATCCTTTAAGAACCATTGCTAAGATCTAAGGCAACATTTTATATGCTTGCATCCATGAGGGTGTCACTATTTGCACTTGTTTCAGATTTCTTTGCTTTGATTTGATAGGTTTGATGTTTTCATGTGTTTTTAAAATCCTTTCAATAGGTTTCCAATAGTTCACTTGGTTATGGAGATCTCATGAACTCATAAGCCTCTTCTAGGCTTGCTTTTTTATGCAAATTATATGCTCTTTTCACCTACAGGTGCCTTGAAGGTGATTTTCATGTTAAAGAGAGTGTTTTGATGTTTATTTTAAGATGTTCCTAATTAAGGTTATCCAATTTAATGCTAATATTTTTATTTGAAGGTGTTTGAAGCCTTTCTTACTCATTTTCATCCTTCCTGCCTATATATAGTCATATGCACACCCACAGTTGGCCTAAGCATATGGTACAGGGGTTTCATAATGGTTTTGACATATTGAAGAAGAATTTTTTACCTTTAATTTTTATTTTATGATGGTTTAAGACATATTAGTAGCTCACTTGGTGTTGAAAAAGCATCACAACAAGCAATTCTGAGTTTGAGACCTCCTTTCCCTAAAATGGTGAAACAGAGCTCCTGAATATTTTGTTGCTTTTGTAAAACATGGCTATAATGGATTTTGAAGGATCTTCATATGATTTCCTTGTATCCACTATAATATATAATGAGTGTGAAAATTTTTAAGGGACAATGACCATTAAAAGGTGATATTTGAAAGGTCTAAAGGTGTTACTAAAACCATTGTTTTCAATCAATAATATCTATAGGAAACCACCTAAAAAAGATTTTTGTCACCCAATTTTCTCAAATTCAAACCATGATTCATACTTGAATAATTTTTATGTTGGATGAAGGACTATGAGGGCTCAAGGGGTCATAAGGAGGGAGTGTGGATGATTTGACATCTTCCCAAGATCATCCTTTATCCATTCATAGGACAAATCATCACCTATAGTAGGTAGATAGGGAGCTAGTTTATAAAGCTTTTTGGAATGAACACAACATAAAATAGTGAAAAAGGTGAATTCAAGGACATATTATAATCAATGGATGTTTAAATAAAATTACATAATGCTATCACAAAGTTTCAAAGATCCATCAACACTTGCAGCTGACCCAAAGTGTCTCAGTCTTGTTTAAGGTAGTCAACACAGTCTTGGCTAAGAAAGAGTTTTTTGAAGAGTTAAGTGTATGAGGAAGATTTGGATGAGTGAGATGAGTAACTAGGATGTTTATTAATTTAAATAAATCCTAATATGTCATTCCTAATTCCTAATTCATCCATAATAACCTATAGGTAGGGTCAACTTTTGTCTCAATCATCAAGTAGAGATCTGGTTTTAAGAATGAGAGATGCATTGGTGCAAAGAATGAAGCTCAACTTTGGAAATTTTTTGGATGACCACATAAATTATATTTGAAAAATTAGAGGTAGTTTTAAAATTTTCTTAAATCCTAAACCAATTTGTAATAACCTACAGGTAAAGGCTTAAAATGACTATCTCAGTCAGGACAGTGGATTGACAAGTTTCATGTGAGGGGCGTCTTGGAGTTTTCAAGGTAAGTAAAGGTTATAAGGAGTGGTGATAAGTATTAAAACAATTAAAACATCATATTTACACACTTAATATCCCATAACCTATGAAAAACAAACATATATGAGTGACATAAATATGCAAACATAGTCTTGGCCTAATACCCTACAAACACAGTGCCTAAACAAGGTTCAGTCTTGATTTTTGAGGATTTAGTGGCCTAAAAACTATATTTATATGATGAAATTTGGTATGGATAATACTTATTACCTATATAAAACCCTAAAATTATTTTTATTTAGAAAACAATAAGTGAATATGCCCCTATTTTGTCTTAGAGACAAGGCACTTTTTAGGTGCATAAAACCTTACAATTCTTGGAAATGGCTAAGAGGATGAACCAAAAGTCCTAAAAACTCTCCAAGGTGATTGATAAAGTTGTGACACACATAATAAAACATTTTAAACCTTACTATAAGGTCTGAAAGCAAATAGGTTATTCTATGTTATAAGGGTTGTAGTCACCATGCTAAGGAATGATAAGGCATATGGCTAGGTAAGGATGATCATCTTCACTTTTGACCTTAAGTAAGCCTCCCAAATTATTGAACAATGTATAGGGAAATATTTAAGACATGTGTAAATTCCCATAATGTAGGGAAAAATTTTGAACCTCATTCTAGGCTAGAAGTTACAAACAAACCTATTGATAAGGATTATACCTAGTTTCAAAATGGGAGTCATTTTCATTTATAGCTCTTAGTGAGATATTATGGTGATTGAAACATGTCAACGAGAGTTTGAATTATGTTTTATAACATTAAAGTATGTATTATAAGTCATCAATAATCCATTTTTGCATGTGGAAGCACATGAAACCTACAAAATGCATAAAAATGGTTCGAGTGGCCAAGTTCAAATGCTTAAAACTTTCACCAACCTTTGCATAGGACCTTGAGGTGATTAGATAAGTTAGGGATGTTCCCTAATAATCCATTAGTGGAATTTTGAGATGTTTCCAATTTATATTCTTTATGAACAAATATTAAGACTTGAGACTAAACAAAACCCTTCCGACCCCTCCATAAGGACCTGATTAGGAAGATGTGGCAAATGAAGTATCCAAATGGGGTGGAAACAACATGAAAATAATTGGATGATGTAAAGTAATCTCCATGGATTCTCCACATGTGATTGATTTGTATGACACTTATACATATGATGCAGAAGAGGGCTTTATTTGACATTTTTGTGTGTTTTACAAGTGTGAGAAGGTTTCAAAAGACTAAATCACTTTTATTAGAAATTTTAGGACTTTTTACAAGTCCTCAAATCCATTTTATGAAGTATCTCATATCCTAAGCCTATCTTCCATCTCTTTCATTTCAACCAATATAGTGGGTAGATAGTGAACACTTAGGGAAAAGTGTTAAAACTCTAATTATAAAGCCTTTTAAGGCTTATTTTTTGAAAATGATGATAATAAAACTCTTTAAATGTGTCATTACCCATTTTACATGGATTATATTTCTTAATTATAAAGGTTTTGGGTGTCAAGTGTGAGAGGTGCATGGAGAGAAGTTATTTTGGGACTATCATGGATGATTATGCACAACCAAAAGAATAGGAGTGATCAGAGGCTAATATAATGCAAGTGAGGGATTGTTTGTAACCCCTCATACTTAGATACATAATCATACCTGATTATATGTAGTGATAATGTAGTTTTTGAAGACAAATCATGAAGGACAATTTCTTATGCATGCATAAGGGAACCTACACCACATGTGGAGGAGTTAGCTAAGTTTGATGGGAATTTGTCCTTGTTTCTCTTAAAAAAATATCTCATACATAATTTTATGGCTGTCATAACTCCTCCTCATTTTAAAAGTGTCTTAATGACTCTTGAGCTTCTCTTTCTCTCTCTCTTCTCACATTTTCTATAAATTATAACCTTTTTAGCATTGTATTAGATCTCTCCACCTTGGTATGGTGAATCCCTACCAATTTTTTTCCTTGAGATAATAAAGATAGTTGTTTTTACCTCATTTAAGATTTCACTAAGTGTACACAATGGTTTTTGGTCTTGTGCAAGTATATCTTTGTTTACCTTCACATGTTACTCTTCCTAGTACCTTGTGTTTTGTAATCTCTCTTTTGCAAGTTAACAAGAAATGCCTATTGTTGATATTATAGGTGTAGTGAGTAGTTTATTCAATAGTTTGTCTTATAATGCATATTGTATAAGTCCTCTTAGCCTAAGATATATCCAAGACCCCATGATTGAAACATTAATGTGAGAGAGAATATTATCATTTGATGAAGTGTATATGCAAAATTCTCCTTGGTTCCAAGTGTAGGTTAAAGTGTGATAGTAGAGAATATATTTGGTGTATCACCTCCCATAGATTAGATTTGATTTTGTCTATTATTATCCATTTTCATACCCCCAAGTTTTAGTATCAGGATTGAGCTATAGTGATGCATCAAGGGGAAATCCCCTAATCTAGAGATCCACCTCATATTTGGTGACTCACAGCCTTGAGGTGGTTCCATTGTGCCATTTGAATGAGGAGTGACTTGTCATCTCCTCATTAGATGCAAGTTCAAGTGACAACATTATCCATATGCAATTAATGAATATCTAAAAATGGAAATTCTAAAAATCAAAATATCAACCCTTTCATCATTACCTTTATTAGCTGTCAAGCTCTTTGAAAATATCCTAAAATATCTAATTTGAGAGCCATGCCTAGTAATTTAAAATCATAATTACATGACAAATATTAACTCAATTAGAGTTAGTCTCCACTTACCTAAGTTTAATTTGAACCCATTCCATGTTTAAACTCAACTTTAACTCACCTTGGGTGAGAGTTAATTCTTGAGGTTATAAATACAAGGCCTTGCTTATTCAATTTTAATCTATTTTTGTGCAAAGTCATTATGCAAAAATATCTTCAACAAGCTCTTTTTATGTATTGTTATAATTCCTAAATGCCTTACAAGTAGTGTTACCATGCTCAAATATTTAGTCAATAAATAAAAGCCAAGATGACAAGGAGAGAAGGAGTCAAGAAAGCTTCATTGTCAAAGACTTCTTGATGCACAAGCTGAGCAAGCCATTCAACAAACCAATTGGAGTTTTAAGGAAGGTAAATTATGTTGTTCTTTTATGTTTTTATTGTGTTTTCACATGCATGTTTTTTACCTATTCTCTCCCTAGTGTCTAGGCTAGAGGTGTTAGGATTTAGTGTTTTGATTTGAGTTTTATTTCTTGGACTAACACAATATTAACCTCCCCTCTATTTCAATCACTGTTCACAACAACATCCTTTCAAAGAGGGGAAATATACACCTCCCAATTCTACCACCTTGATGTTGTTATTACTCATCATCATCATCATCCAAATTACTATTTTTTGCATTATATCCCTAATAATATCATCAAAATAATCCTATGTAATAAATTATAACAACATCACCCCCAATCAATTAATCACATCTTATCATAACCTTACCCAATCCCAAAAAAATCATTTTCATATTAATCAACTAATTAATCACAACAATTATTTGATTAGTATTAATAAT
This sequence comes from Torreya grandis, assembly GCA_037957365.1. Classification (NCBI taxonomy): domain Eukaryota; kingdom Viridiplantae; phylum Streptophyta; class Pinopsida; order Cupressales; family Taxaceae; genus Torreya; species Torreya grandis. Next base: position 734,470 of record JARHVA010001064.1, on the reverse strand, counting down.
AAAATCCATGCACAATCTAAAATCTAATATAAAAATAATTAAAAAAAGAAATAAAAAAATCACACTCATCTCAAATCACATCACTCCATCTCACATCAAATCCTCAAAAACCCAAGTCAAAAAGTCAATCAATCAACCCAATCCCTCAATCATCAAACCTGTACCTTTCCAACATCACTCATTCAATATATAACCCCCTCTTTAAATGGTAATTTTTAATCAAATATAGTGCTCCATTCCAAACCAAATATAACCATTAATTTTGTCATTCCCCCAAAAAAATTTCTGAAGAGCCATGTAATTTTTTTTGGTTAACTTAATTCAATTATGCTTCCTTGTTAATTGTAGTTGCTTATAGGTTTACGAAATATTTTACCTAATGTCCTTAATAAGGAAGAGGGAAAGTTAAATTAATATGATTTCCCAAATAGAATGTCTAACTTAATTATAATTTATTGATTTATTAGGCCATGAAAACATTCAACAATACATCTCAATTCAACATACACAAGCATAGTAAGACAATAAATAGGTTTACCACCTAAGTCTCACCAAGGGAGAGTCTCAACTAAAACTACACTAGTTATACTCTCAAGGCATATAAAACAAGAAATATAATCAAGTTTAAAGTGAAGGGGTTGAAAATAACCACATAATGATCAAACTCAATTTTGAATTAATAATATATATTGTTAATCAAAACAACAACATATGAGCCAAATACAAAGGAAGATGACAAACACCCCTAACCTAGCCTAAGAACCTAGACCTGATGCCCCCACCACAACTTAGGAAGCATAAATATCTAATCCATGGAATCAAGGTTTGATTTAGTTCTCCTTGAACTTGTGATGGCCTCCTCCATGAGGTTTCATCACTAAAATATGGTTGGCATTCTAATCTAAAAAGGTAACTAATATGTCACTCAAGCAAGATTCTAATGATCTAGTCATCCAAAACATGACAAAATAATAATCTCAACATGTTCACACAACATAGAACATATATACAAATCAAGTATGCATGCTTAACCAAGCATTAAAACATAATAACACAAGTAAAACTACAACGTGACTAGGAACCCATGCTCCAATGATCTAATGAGACCAAGAGTTAGTAATTTATGGCATATATTACTCAAAAAAGCTCCATTCTGAAGTAGATATCTAAAAGTGTCCAAAATTAAAATGAGATAAAACAAGTCTTAATATACACACGAATCAAAAGGGTTACTACCCAGAAAAAATATACATTTGAGAATATTGCATTGATAAAAAATAGAAATATACACAAACACAAAGAAAAACACTATAAAACTCATGCTAATATGAGTACTCATATGAATAGTTAATTAGGAACATTTTATAATAACACCAAAGGTTAATTAATACCATCTCTCATTCTAGGAGAGCATCCTAAGGGTTAGTTTGCTAATCCTATGCCCACTCCTTGAGCTGCCTACATATTTGCATTGATCCCATCACATGTGGAATAAGGCCTAGCTATAGTTCACCTATTTAAAATTGTAATGAGTCTTACCCATGAGTCATCATCATTCATAGGGGTTGGAAATATAATCCAACAAAGGAATACCTAACATAATCTAATGAACTTATACTAACATACTTCATGTTCAGTTTGCAACTTGATAAATTACCTACAAAATAATGATAGATAACATACCTCCACAATGATAAAAGACTCTATGTCGGCTCAAACAAATTCCCTCAGCTATAGGTTACTACTATAAACCCATAAATTAAATCCTATAATAATAAAATGCAAATTAAAAATACCATTCCAAATGGGTTTGTGTAAGAAAAACTATTTTACATAAAAAAACTAGAACAAAATGGTTTTGGAATTGGTAAACCAAAATTATCAAATAGGTCCAATTGAACTCAAAAAGGTTCCTCAGATATTATAAGGATAAAAATTAATAGTTTCAACTTTTAGTTTTATGAGATTTTGACTTCAGTTATTTTTAATAGGTCAATTTTGAATCAAACTTGTAAGCTATAAAGGAATAAAAAGGGTGCAAATTTCTACAAACATATTCAAGAACTAGTTCTAAATAGTGACATTTGATCATGGTATAATGTTATTGGTTGATGTTTCTAACTTTCATATAGTAGAGGTAAAATTTTCAAGTCTTAGTTCTAGTGTTTGACTAATTTAGATATTTAATGAATTAGTTTTACAAGATAATTTAAGTTATTTTTCAAATAGTGGTTATGATAGTCTAAATGACTAACTCAAAGTTATAATCAATGATCAATTGACCATCTTAATGTTTATGGAAAATTAAACCACTATCCTCTCACCTACCAATAAAGGTTTAGAGACCCTAGGTTTAATGTGTAACTTCTTAGTTATGAATTTAATTAGATATGCCACCTCACCATGGTAACCTATACAAACATAAAATCACTAAAACATCATTAATAACTATGAAAATACATTATCCCACATTAGACTAGTTGTTCCAAAGTTGCTTATATTTATTAAAGGGTTTAAAATATTTATTCAATAAATCAACAAGGTATACATAGGTCAATTCATTACCATTAATTTGATAGATTAAAAGTAATAATTTATCTATACACATTGATAACTATGTTTATAACCATATACTATAGGTTTCATATCTCCATTCATACTATTACACAACTATAGAACCTTATTGACACACAATCTAGTGTTTATTAGAGCTTACAATATTAAGCCTAGGATTCAAGTGATCAGGATTTTAGTAGAGCATAACAACAAAAGGGTTATCACACAAGTGTTATGATTAATTTATACTTCAAATAACCAACTTATCATATTAATTTATGAGAGCCTAGTTTAGAATACCACAATGATAGTTTCACTAATAGGGTCTATAATTTATAATATGGGTTTCCTTATTTATCCTTCTATTGACCATTTATCTGAATCTAGGATGTAGTATTATAGTATCATCAGACACATGATTATATTCTAACTAAAACCTAATCAACTAAAATAGTGATAAGTGCCTCAAGGATGATATTTACTATAGTTAGATACATATCAGTAATCCAAAGTCATAGTGGAATGTTATGATAAACCAACAATGCCACTATATGTTGAAACACTTTAATCAGAGCCCCAAATTTAATTCAAAAAATTAAATATTATTTCACTTAGCTTAATAAAAAAAATATAATGTTACAGCCATACATATCTTTTATTTACTCAATTTTCTATCTTCCCTTCACAGTTACACCCCAATTCCATGCCACATCCCAAGCATACGTAAAAACAACAAGAGGAGACAAATTTTTCAATGAAAACACACACACACACACACACACACACACACACACACACACACACACACACACACACACACACACACACACACACACACACACACACACACACACACACACACACACATATTTACTTAAGTTAAAACTAAGACGCCTCTACCATTATTTCATTTAGGAAACTCCCAACCAAATTGAATCAGGTTTCAATGCAACCACTATTGTTTATTTATTAATTCATTTACTATTTTTTGTAGAGAGTATATAAGTCTTGTCTATTCTATACACATGAATTCAATCATGATTATGTAATTTGAAATACAACACATTTACAATACAATACAACTATAGATAACACTAAGGAACCAAGTACTATTTGTTATTCATAACCATCTAATCATATTTGGATACATATCAAAATAACATTGTAGAGAAAGTTAACCATTTAATATGTTGCACATAGAATATAAAACTATCAACTCAACACTCAAATATCAAACCTTAGTTTTTAAATGCCAATTGTTATAATAACATTCCTCGAGTTATTGTAACTCCTTAAGAGGACTATTATTAATAATCTACACAGTGTATTAATTTCATTTATGCAAATAACAATAACTAATATCTAAATAATATTTATGCATTACAAATACTTCATATATAGTTCAAAGTTTACATAGCCCACATGAAGATCAATTATTTAATGGACACACAACATTGAAAATAGAAATGACAAAACACTCTAGGTATAAAACTATTCAAGGCTTACAAAAGTACATAACATAATTAAAATTTAATTCAAACAACTATACTTAAAAATATGTGATACAATGAAGTTTTTTTCTTGACTAACATAATGGGAATCTTGAGATAGCATTAATTGATATCCTAGAATAATACAATACTACACAATCTTTTCACTCATTATCTTTTTATCTGACTAAAACAAAGAAAGTAGAGTATTTAATTTAATCTAGATTTTTCTTGCTAATTATATGACCAATTAAAATTATCTAAAACATATCACTTTGATTTTATCCTTAGATATCTAATTTTATACTATTTTATCACTTTTTGTGCAATTCCATGATAAAAAAATTATAACAGAAGGGAATGTAAGCATATTTGTTTTACAAATTATCCTAGGTAATAAAAATTAAATAAAAATATTAAACCAAATCAAAATTAATATATATTGACTAAGTTGATAATTAAAAATCTTATCCCAAGGAAATGATAGTAAGATCATCAAGTATGACTATCATACCAATATTATGACATGTTATCATAAGAATGAAAAGCTCATGTTTGCTATTTTATTTGCACAATGTTGTCTTTTCTATCTAGAAGACATTCTCTTTCTCTCAAAGTCTATTTCATTCTAAATACATGTCCTTATTTACCTTGTCACAAAATTCATCTCCTTGCTACCAGACCTTTCTTAACACCATCCTTAGTGATCTAAACTTCTCTCAAGAAAATCTCTCTTCTAGCATAGTGTTTTGAAGAAAAATAAAACTCCAATATTGTTAAAATAATCCTCCTAATTATCTTGGATTCCTCCTTACAACTAATGGAATCCTATAAAATAAAATATCTTCTTCTAAATTCCTCCTATTAAGCTTGTTCTCCTTTGTTAATTGTAGATATTTTTCCATATGTTCAAAAACTCTTCCCACGATCCTTCCTTCTCCACTTTTCCGCTCTTCCCATCACCCCCCCACCCCCCCAAAAAAAAAACAAAAACAAAAAAAAGGAGCCAAATTTTGTAAATTTAAGGGGAGTCATTTTATTACCAAATTCCACCTAATTTATTAATTAGGATGGGGAAGAGGTACCCTTATTACAAAAGTGTTTACTTTTCTTACAAGCCAAACTCCCCCTTATTTATTTTTCCTTACATGATACATGTGAGTTTTCGTATAGATTACACCTATTATTACACAAGTCATTAAATTTTCTTAAAATACCGTGTGGCTCATTTCTAGCTTAGCACACTCAACTAGATTTACAATCCCACCAACTTTGGTCTAGAATCCTATGTTTTAATAGGCTTCCTAACATGATTACCTATTAGGTCTCATAGATTACCTATAAGGTCTATGCACCTTAAACTAAATTTTATAACATTTTTACTTTAAATTTATTTATAAATATACATATATGTTTATTAAATCATTTTAACACCTTTATAATTATAGGAAGGCTTCAAAATTTTGCATAAGAAAGGAATTATATTCGAATTATTTGAAGCACTATTGGTTCAATATAACATTGGATGTGAATAAAGAGATGAGTTTTACTAGAGGATAAAAGTCCAATATGGGAAGAATTACTCTTCCCACTCTTACATAAGCATCATCCTTGATGCAACAGACTATAACTAAAAGTTCAAAGGCAAACCCATTCCTACTACATAAATTAATTTAACTATATAATATGTTAACACATCAAAAAAATAGACACAAAATAAAAAATCATACATTTTATTATATTTAAAAACAATGAGTGGAAACATAGTGTTAGTTATTTGTTTTAATTAATCTAATGTCCTTTAAAAGCTTAATTAATTTTTTAGATTTCAAACAAGGTTTTACATACCTTTTTACCAGTTAAATTATTCTCAAGGTTTTCTCTTATTCAAGTTTTAGATTTTTTGAAGGGATTATCACAAGAACATTCATCAATGAAAAATGAAAGTATGGAAATAAACAAATCATAAATAAATTTTACCTCTCAAGGTGAAAACCATAAATGAGAAAAGAATTTTAAAGTGGGAAACCGAATGTATCAGAGAAAAACCCATGTGATCTTATAATTTAGAAGCAAGAGAAAATTGAGAAGAAGAGAGAGAGAGATACAAGTAGGAAATGTTATTTTATAAATGAAGAGGGAAAAAATGGGAGTTACAATAAATCCCATGATTACCTTAAAAGCCTCTTTTGTCTATGCCACTTGTGGCCTAGTCCCTTAGAAAGTGTAGGGAGGTGTGTTCTAAGTGGGGGAAGGGCTACTTATGTATTTACATCCCAAATCCTAAAGGAGAACAAAGAGATGAGTGACACCTCATGGATTATGGATTTATGTGAATTTATAATTCACATAAAAAAAATTCACACACATAAAAAGGGAAATTAGGATAATATAAAGTATCCTAAATAAAGGTTAATCCTAACACTCCCCCTTAAACTTTATTTATGGGTTTAAAAACAAAAAATAATGGAGTAAACATTACTAACTCTCCCCCTTGATGAGAAATTCAATCCTAACATATTACAAAAGAGTATAAAATTTTCTTTATATAATGGCTTAGTGAAAATATCAACCATTTATTCTTGAGAAGGATAGAAAGAGAGAAGAATTTGATTATATTCAAGAAGTTCATGCTAAAAGTGATGTTCAATTTCAATGTTCTTGGACCTTGCATTAAAATCTAGATTCTTAGCTAAGGTAATATCACTTTGATTATCACCAAATATCATAGTAGCCAAAGATTGAGGTGGATCAAATTTGTAAGAAGTCTTATAAGCCAAATAGATTCCTTGGTACCATAATTTAAAGTTTTATAATTAGTTTCCATGGAATATTAGGATATAGTAGTCTAATTTTATTATTCAATGAGATTTTGATGAAACCCAAAGAAAAATAATAACCACTTATGGATCTACGATCATTAGAATCACCAGCTCAATCAAAATCTAAATAACCTACCAAAGAGAAATTGTTATTTGAGGTATAATCGATGACAAAAGTTATATTACCTTTAGTATAATGAATAATTATTTTATCATCTTTAAAATGAGTAGCTTTAGCTTTAGACGTATACCAAGAAACCAATCCAATAGAAAAGACAATATCAGGATGAGTATGAGTAAGATATTTCAAACTACCAACTAATTTTCTACAGAGAGTTGGATCAGTAGTTTTAGTTTTTATGTCATTAATTAATTTGAAACTAGTTTCACAAGTGGTAGTAATAGTTTTGTAATCAAACATATTAAACCTAGATAATAAGCCATATGCATATTTATATTGAGAAATAGAAATACTACCTTTCTCTTGTCAAACTTGAATGCCTAAAAAGTAATGTAAGAGACCCAAATCAGTCATTTAAAAGGTATTCTTCAAAGCATTGTTAGTTTAAAAATCATGAAACTATTACTACCAATTATGATTAAGTCACCAACACACAAAACAATGATAACTATTTCACTTTATGTGTTTTTGACAAAAAAAACTATGATCATTAGAATTATGAGTAAAGGCTTGAGCTATGAAAAAGTGATATATTTTAGAGTACTATTCTCTATGGGATTATTTAAAACCATAAATATATTTTCTTAAATTTCAAACAAGATTTTCATTGCTTTTCTTAATAAAACTAGAGGGTTGAGACATGTAAATTCCTTCATGTAAGTCACCATTTAATAAAACACTCTTAACATCCATTTGATAAACAAACCAATGAATGTGAGTAACTAAAGATAAAACAAATTTAATTTTGGGTATCTTAGCAACAGGTGAAAAAATTAATTATATTCAATTCCTTCATTTTGAGAAAAAACTAAACAACTCTAAGCAAACCAAAATACATTTATAATTTTACAAAACTATAAATACTTTTGTGTTCATACCTTCTCTAATATGAAACTTCGGTCCAAAATAAATATATTTGATGCATCACTTCATCTAATTTGGAGAGATAATTATTATGGTTTTAATATAATTTTACCAATTGAAAATAAGAGAAACTATAATATTAATTAGGGTCTTATTATTCATTTGAACTATTGACCTATGTGTCATAATTCCTCTTAGATAGAATTTATAATTTGTATTGAATAATGAAACCACATTAAAATAACATTATGAATGGGCACTCCATACACCTCTATTGAATAAACACCTCTTCACTCACAGTATTATACCATTATAATAACAATCCTTTGTGATCTATATGCAATCACCATAAAATATATTCCATGTATAACTTACATCTACATGTACACCATGAGATTTTAACATCTTATGCATTACCTTTGTAGTAGTTAAACAAGTGAAAATACGATATTCAAAGAATGAAGAACTTGAAATTTTCAATCCCCTAGTAAGGTGAATATCTCACTCCCATAGATGACTGCTATTTTCATGTTGATGTTGTTACAAATAAGTTTTTACCAATTTCATGAAACCATTCTGAAGTAGATACCAACAACCATTCAAAATCAAAATCTTCATGACCTAAATAAGTACTTAAAAATTTCCAAAATCTCAAATTGTTATAACACTTTCTCCAAGGTGTATAGATATTGAATTCAAATGTGCCCTATACATTGCACACCACTATTAGCTATAGATAGATGTTTTTCCTTTTCACTATTTTTAACATCTACTAATCTATTCAAAATATCATGAAACCATTCAAAATATTCATAACCTAAATAAGTTTTTACAAATTTCCAACATCTCAAATTGTTATAACACTTTCTCCAAGGTGCATAGATATTGAATTCAAATGTGCCCTATACATTGCACACCATTATTAGCTATAGATAGATGCTTTTCCTTTTCACTATATTTAAAATCAACTAATCCATTCAAAATATCATAAATATTCAAATGATGCCTTTAAAACCATTCCAAACTACTGTTAGAGACTCTAGGTTGCACCCTTGCTGAGGAGAGGATTGTTCATGTCATAATCCTCAAACCTAGGCTAACATGAGAATGACCCTAGGCTATGGGTTACCTAATATGTGAGTTAAACCTATATAATTTAAGGGGATATCTCCCTTGATTTATTCATTCTAATTCTCTCTCTAAGACCTAATTGTCTATAAACTCTACACTGATTTAGTGTGCAAAAGTGTTTACCTTGGATCCTTTTAGTCAAATCACATAATTTCTTGAAACATTTAAGGAAACAAAACTAAATTTGAAATTTTATAATATTTTAGTTATATATGCATGAAATAGTTATTAATAAAAAATATTAATCAAAATTCATAAAAATAATGCATAAATAGAATCAACTCATGACAAGCATGTGATAATGGAGTTCAATAATGCCTATGTCTCCAAGTTCACTTAAATTATGAACTGATTCATTTCCTTGAAAATTGAGTACATGTACAACCCTACATTTTTTCAAATGGAAAATCTAAGACTACATATAATTCAGTAATAGACCTTTAGAAAACCCTGACATACACTGATGGACCTTCCATATTCCTATCGTCAATGTAATCTTGCAATCTTGTGGATTTTAGACAAAAAGTATAAAAATTATAATTAAAAAATGGATTTGATAAAATCATCATAGGTATTTCAACATACCATTAAAATCATCTCAGAGTCTAGGACAATTCCCTAGTTTACATTTAGAGCTGAAAATCTCTCCAAGTCCCTCAAAACTTGGGATTTTACAAACTGGTCTATTATGGCCTATACATAGTCTACGATTTTATTAACTTTGAGGCATTAAAAATTGAATCAATCAACCTTTAATATAAACACTCAACATATGGATAGAACTGAATCATAGTCTAGAACAAATCTATAGTTTACTTTGAACTCTGGAAATGCCTCCAAGTACCTCAAAACTGAGGAAACATGCAAACTAGTCCTTATGCCTTAGCTATTCGACTGAGAAATTGTGTTTAAATACAATTTCGTGCACTTTATATAGTGATTAAACTCACGGGTATAGAATTAAAATCTTTATCCTTTTACCTAAAAAGGGCATGATTTGAATCCCATACCTTGCATTTTTTTTTCATCAAAATCTAAAATCCCACATTTGGGAGGTGGGAAATGATTTAAGTCTTTTAATAGTTTTGAAAGACTATTTTGAAAATGTTTATAAGGAATTTATCCCACATTTTGTGTGGGATATCCAACATGAATCTTTAAATGGGCTCCCACCTACCATTGAACTTGGTCTTTGGTTATAGTGTAGGCTATGCTCAAACTTAGGCATACACGAGCCAATGTTAGAAGTGCTGACTATTGGAACATTACATGAGTGTGGCATGGGTTTCTTGATCATTCAAACTTTTCAAACTTATAAATTTAACTTGGTGAGTTGGCATCCATGCTAGCAATTGAGTTGGTATTTGGGCTTGATACACCTCTTGTCCCTTAGTTGGCTAGGCTATGTGGCAATTATTGGACTCTTCCATATGTCACTTTGATGGGCTTGATAATGCCCCATTCACATGGTGAATAAATAATTACATAGGAATATATACAAATTAGACTATGAATTATTACAAAGGTAGTATACCTAAATTTGACCATAAAAATAAATTGTAAGATAATTATGTGGTGGTAGGCCACATGGTAGCCTAAGGACCCACCATGTGGACCACTCCTAATTCAACACATGTTGATATTAAATTGGATGCTTCACTAAATCCATTGGTGATAGAGTCCTCCTCTGAGATAAAAGTAGACTCCACCAGCTACGGTCCCCATAGCCAATCTTTTATCGATCATCAAAGACTAGAGGTGTGCAAACACTTTACATGAAATGACTATCATCATCCTACCACATGTTACCTCATGATTGGTCCACTTGGCATGCCACATCACCCCATGTCACCTTTTTGCCTTGTTGATCTAAAAACTTCAACATGTGATATCTTATGCATATGAGCTCAAAATTAACCCATTTAAATTATTCTAGAAATGTCTCAATGATCTCTATGTTATGCCATTGATCAATATACAATTTGATGACTTTTATTTTAGAGTAAATGTGGATCCTCCTAGATCAATCCTCCCTACTAAGAGGGATTTTGGTCTACCAAAAACTAGTATCCAACTTGATCCTCTAAAATGCCAGTTAGTTTTGAAGAATTTTGATGGGTCTTTATCAGTCTATTCAAGTTCTAGAACTACACCTACAATGCTTGGAAAAATTGATTGATCACATCTTCTGTAACCCTCTACTTTTGTACAAATGTAATGAGCCTCTACATAGAATTATGATTTTGTATGTGTATCCACATCCTCTTCTACTGCATGGCTTTAATGGCCTTTATACATGGATAATAGCACATCCATCAACATCCTCTTCTACTACATAGCCTTAATGGTCTCTACAAAAGTACGTGTGTGGACCTAGCGCTTCTTAGGTCTAATAAACTATTCTATACAAAATAACACTTAATAAAAACAAGAATATAGCATACCCTAATCTGAAAATACCATTGTTAATGGAAAACGTCTACCAAAATGTGAGAAGACAACCTAAGTAAGATAAACTTATCACTTAATTCTTCTCTACAAGTGACTCCACAACAAAACAAATTGAAATTTTTATAATGCATGTATATACAAATACAAATAATGTCTCTTGGGTCTTTAAAAATGATGCATGGTGTATGTCACAATGCTACCTACATGGGTTTTATTCATACATCCTAATTAGTATATTATTTATGTTAGTTCTATGAGCATATACAAATAGATAAACCAAAATTCTCAAAATCATTTAACTACCACCTAAGATTCCCTACCAACCATTGAATCTTGGTGTGGGACTGGCTCCTTCAGTAGTTTCCTTATGGATGATTATGTGGCTCACCTTTAGGTTCCTGATGGTCACCTCATATATATGAGTCCGATGTCTAACTAGAATCATCTTGACTAAGTCTAGAGACATATCTTATCTCAAAATACATGATCCAAGTGTGATCCAAGTGAAGCTCTATGCCATCATCTCTAAAATATGTCTATCGAGTGAAGAGATATAAATTTCCCAAAACCATCTCATTCATCTCTAATGGGATGATATCAAGAGTCACCATGTCTGATAACTATCTCCCAACTATAAATTACAAGGTGAAACAACATGTTTCCATACCTCTGATAATTCCATTTCATGTGCCAATTATTTTACCATACAACAGTGGCAATGTTGGCAAGCCCAATCAACATACTATGTCAGAAGTCACATAACCTATTTTGATGTCTCCATAAAAAATAAGTCTAATGACACATCCTTCTAAAATAATTAGAATACTCTATCTAGAGGCTCTCATAAATTGTAAGATAATATTTAGAGCTCTAGATGGTGTCCTTTATTAAACTAGGGATTCTGAATGCTGATTGGTATTTGGAATATTATGAGGTTTTCTTCTATCTATGTTCCTCTATTAGAACTACTACGGTGCATGATTAGGATGTTATAACCAACAATGTTCTACCACATGTCCACATCTTAAGCAATGACTAAATATTAGACTGGTTAAAGTACTAGGATCATCTTGATGGCCTTTTATTCATCCTGACTCTTTTGCTAACTGATCAAAAAGAGAATCTACTTTCTATTAGAGTTTGATGATCCACTGATCCTATGTGCATTGATGTGCACTCATGTTCACCACCATTGTATTTAGTTATACCATCCATTATGTCTAGTCTCTTTAGCATGACATAATAATTTATATCATCCTACCTAATATCAAAATCATCATAGGAAACTACATCCATGAATCCAAATCCATGGATTCAAGCAGGTCCCAAATAGTCACACACCTTCTGCAAAAAAGTTGTTAGTGACTGGTAAGAACCACTCTAACTAAACCTGATCCATAAACTCTACATTGATTTAGTGTGTAAAAGTGTTTACCTTGGATGATGTGTTCCATTCATGGCATTAATGTAGTCATGGAAATTTTAGTTGGAATGTTCTCAAACTTAGTAGAAACATTTTGTGGTACATTTTGACCTATCTAGGTTAAATTAGGTCACCTCAACTTAGTCTTCCCAACTCAGCTACAAGCACCCCAACTTGGCTATAGGGACCCCAACTTAGCTATGGGTACTTTTAATATGTCTTGAGTTGGTGTCTTAGCTTAGCTATGGGCAATTTCAATATTCTTGAGCTGGCATTAAAATATAGTCACTAGGCGACTATTAATAAAATTTGACTATGGATAAATATAGAGGTGGCAAGCCACACGGTGGCTTAAGGACCCACCATGTGGACCACTCCCAATTTGACACATGTCAATATTAAATTGGATGCTTCACTAACTCCATCAATGGTAGAGTCCCCCTCTGAGATAAAAGCACACTCCATCAGCTATAGTCCCCATAGCCAACCTTTTATCAACCGTCAAAGATCAGAGGCATGAAAACACTTTACATGAATTTATTTTCATTAGCCTACCATATGTCACCTCATAATTGGTCCACTTGGCATGCCATATCACCCTATGTCACCTTTTTTCCTTATTGATCTAGAAAATTCAATGCATGATATCTTGTGTATACGGGCTCAAAATTGACCCATTCAAATTATGCCAAAAAGCTCTTGATGATCTCTACATTATGCCATCAATCAATATGAAATTTGATGACTTCTATTATAGATTGAATGTGGATCCTCCTGGATCACCTAAACATGTTGGGATGGAAAGGGTTAAGGAGATTTCATGAATCAAACCTATTCTAATGTGTGGTGATGCACATGATGATAATTATATCCACTCGTTCAACTTGGACTCTCAACACACTAAAAAATAATGTATAGAGATAAAATACCATTTCCAATGACTTCTAAACATCAATATTTTATCTAGAGGTTAGTTGAATGACTAAAGTGAGAAGGTTAAGTGAAGAAGGCCTAGTTCAAGGCACTTGCAATCTGATCGACAGTTAAAACTTGAGTTATCCACCTTACAACACACTACACGACTTGTCAATAAGATTATTGATACTTAGGTGTAACTTGGACCTGTAAGGGGAATGTTATACCACTATTACATGTCATAAAAGCATCAACACACAAATTATAAACCATTAAGAAGCTTCAAGATGTTTTATTCATCATTTAAGAGGTATATGAGTAAAAATACTAGCAAAGTCTCCTCATACTAGCCTGAGGGATATAAACTAAGGCAAAAAACCTTGAATATATATAAGAGGTGACGAGAGAGTGGGAATTTGGCATGAAAGAGTGGAAAGGGGTCATTAATGACCACATTTAACTCAAAATAGAATTTACAACAATTATACAATTGTCCTTCAATCCTCTTATGCATTGAACCTCCTTGGTGGCTCTTTAAATGAGTTGTTAGCATTGGAAATCAAGTATGAAAGGCTAATTCTAATTTAGTTACAATATGTTAAGGGCTTGATCATGCCTAGAATAGTCCATCATGCTCCCCTATGGTAGTTGTAATCATTAATTAGGCCACCATAATCATGTAGCAACCCACACTCCTTTAGATAAATTTGATAAAGTCAAGGAAAATATATTATCGTCCATCATAACCATGAAATGCACATCAAATTATCTTCAAGGGTCAGTTATCAATGTATTAGCCTTAAATTGACTCATTTTACTAGCCTTTCAATGCCAATTGAGATATCTTTATTTATAATATAGGCCAATTAGGCATATTAGGCCTAATTAGCTAAGTATTCAGATCTTTCCCTCCATGAGACCTATAACAAATCTTTATAACCTATATATGAGTGTGATACATGTCTAAAACCACATCTCCAACCCTGATATAGCCTTAGAAATGCATTAGGGACATGAAACTCCACTTCTCCAATCTGACTTGTTCACTTCTCTTAATCATGGTAGACTGAAAGTTTTGGATGCCCTTACAGATACCTTTATAGTTTAATCCTTGAGCATGCAAAGGTTTGAGGAGTTGTATTAAATCCCAAACTTTCTATCCTAATGGTTAGAATCACCTTGCACTATCAAATACCTTTCACTATACTCAAAAATTCACAAAAGTATAGATTTATTGACAAATCTATACTGTTTTGTACAACTCAACCTAATGGTAAGGAGCCTAAGATATTATTTAACATGTTATAATCATCATCTAGGCCAAAGTATCTCTTTTGGAAGTATTTCCAAATGGATTTTATCCATCAGGTCAAAAATAAGGGTTTGGGAGGGTTTTAACTAGTTTAAACCCTTAAGGATGATTCATAGTGATGTGAAATCCAACCCCTAATTAAATTCCACAAAGTGGAGCTATAGGACCCCCCAACTATTTTGATCTCCTTGGCCTCCCGTGTTATTTTTCCATATAGTTCCAAGTGAAATAAAATGGCCTATTTAGCTTTCTCTTGAATTATAGGAGGGTCTGATGAGTTTTAAGGATAAATTGACTTATTTATGTTATTTTTTTACAATCTAGTCACTCTAATAAATATTATAATTTCCCCCAAAGGTATCCATGAAGTTGGAATGGTTCACTAGTCTCAGAAAGTGAAATTAGGCTCTTTAAAAAATTACACCTAGTCTAGGCCTAATAGGCTTGAGTATGTCTACTTTCCTTCTTGGCTACTTCATAGGTGATTTGAAACCCTATAATTTATTCCCCCCACTTTATATAACTTTTTATAAATTTTCATACCATCACATACTACTCCAAGGATATCTCATGTCATCTTCCACCTTCATCCTTCATTTATGAGTTAGTCTATAGGGTCCTTAGCTGGGACTACCTTAAGTCTAATACTAAATAGGGAATACTTCCCCTATTTTTCCTAAAATTTTGAAGCTATAAGTGGTTTTATTATGTCATAAGGACCTCATCCACCAAGTTTTAGAGCTGGATCATGCTCTTACAACCTCCAATCATCACAAACTCCCAAGCAGACTTTCAATGATGAATGTGTGCATGATCTGCCACCACTTGTCCAGCTTTACCTCTATTTACTTTCCATTTAAATTTTATATGGAGTGTGGTTATATATTTTTATAATTTGTCTTTAAATATACATCTCACTCATCTCTCTGCAACCTTCACAAAGAAGGGCCTCTTCATGGTACTAGTGAGAACAACATTGGTTTTGTAGATTACTTTGCCATTTCGAGTATCCAACTATTAGGTGTATGATTATGATATCCTTAATAATTAATTGAAACCTCTCCAAGCTTTATTTCAAACTTTAGTAGGCTCATCATATCCAAGTACACCACCACCCATCTCTCTTTGTTCATATCTCCTTTATTGCACAAGTTGATGGTCAAATTTCCTCATTGTATAGACTCTGACTCTAGACTTGGGCTCAACATGAGGATGATTCTCATCCTTAAAACTTAAACACAGAAACATTCCATTGATAATTCCTAGAATACCTCATTATATTGACTAAGTTACTTGTCCACTCTAAGACATCT
Organism: Torreya grandis; assembly: GCA_037957365.1. Classification (NCBI taxonomy): domain Eukaryota; kingdom Viridiplantae; phylum Streptophyta; class Pinopsida; order Cupressales; family Taxaceae; genus Torreya; species Torreya grandis. Next base: position 718,012 of record JARHVA010001064.1, on the reverse strand, counting down.
TGCACCATTAACCCTTTCCTAGCACTGACATGGTTGTAGGTTACTCTTTTTTAACATGAAGGTCTTGTAGGTTGCACTCATACCTGATATGTGTGTATTTTCACTCATTTAAATCTCCCTAAGATTTTGAAACCCTTAATCATCCTTTGAAAATAGTCTCATTCCTTAGAACCTAATAACCATCTTCCATTCCATAAGGCAACTTATTTAAAGTGCTAAGGTGGTTGTAGGTGGGTGTTTGGCTAGATGTGAGACCCTATAGGTGTACATATGTGAATATTGGGTCTTACCTACTTTTGAGGTCCACTTTGGGGCTATTAGGTCATCTCCATTTTAATAGGTAGTTATACTTACAAATCATGCTTCTTTTCATACACTACCATGTCATGGCCTTAAAGTACCAAGTTGAATATAAGTTATACTTAGAAATAAAAAATTATATAGGTGTATGTGTAGTAGAGTGCTATTTAATTCAAAACCTTGGTTACTTAGAGGTAATTAAGGATTATTTCACAATGATGCATCCATCCTATGATTTTAAGACATGTCTCAATTTCGTACTTAGTCAATCAATCCTCAATGTACCTAAGCTTGGTTGTACATGATCCTTCTAAGCTTAGAGACTCATGTGGTTGCATATGTAGTTGGGTTTTATGTCTTACCTTCTGATCTGAAAACTGAAAATGCAAGTGTCACAAAATCAAATAACACTTGTCATATTTAAAATATCTACTATTTTCTTGACTTTTCCATTTAATTTTTAATTATGAAATAAAAACCAGAATTAAAATGAAGATCAGAACTGAAAAATCAATAGAGAAAATTAGAAAAATTAACCAGCAAATTGATAACGGATTTCGGCTTCAATAGCCTATGTCTCTGGGTCTGTTCGAAGTGAGGACCATTTCCATAAATTTTGTGTAACAAATGGCTTACAAAATCAATACAAGTCTTCAATTTACCTTCTCTGGTCTCTTCTTACCTGTAAGAATATCTCTCAGACCTATCATTAATGGCCCAAGGCCGTACAACGCTTAAATGAATCTCTAACCTTCTTAATTTTCTTTACACAATCGACTTCTTACCCCCTTTAAAATGTAATTTCATTCCTTAAATAATAATTCGAAGCTCGTGGCTCAAGCGGTCAAGGCTTATCTTTTTTGCTTGGTGGGTGCAGGGTTCAAGGCCTCAAACTTCCCTTTGGCACTTTGGGTCTTATCCCTTTATGCCACATTGGCTGTGTGGAAACTAGTTTCATACTTTTTTAAGGTTGATGGCCTCCTTTATGAGTGCTGACATCCCTTTTGAAGGAGACTTAAGCACAAGGCTTAGTAATATTTTTACCTTAGGCTACCATTAGAGAAATGTCAAATGATTATTGGACCACTTGGCGTATTTGAATAATGCCATGTCACTTTTCGACACTCATTATTCCCCTGTCATAAGAAAACTTCAAAAATCTATATCTTGAGCATCTAGACTCCATTTTACATTTTGGAAGAAGAATCAAAAAGCTCTCACTGAATTCTTTGATGTGAAAGTGGTTTGACTAGAAATTGAAGACTTTCAAAATGGAATAGTACATGGATCCACCTGGATCACTCCTCCCTACTAGGAAATTTTGGACCTCCAAAGTTGAAATTAATTAGTAATAAGGTGAGGGTATTTCTTACTCACCCTTTCGGCTTCCATCCATTTGGCCTTGTTTAGGTGCATCCCTTTTAGACCAACATGAAGATATTCAACATCACCTCTACACAAAGTCCGCACATTCCTGTCAAGAATAGTATCTTCTTATAATTTTTTAATATATTAAGGGGAAAAATCATCTATAAAAGGAATGGATAAAATTTCATCATGATCAATAATCATTAGAGGCTCATACAATTTCAGATTTTCCATGTTTACAACTAAATAAATCTACATGTAAGATGGTAATTCTAACCAGAAAGCATTTGTGCCAATTTTTTTTGTAATCTAAAATGGACCATACCGGATTGGTTTCAAATTTTTACCTTCACCTGTTAGTATTTCCTTACTGATGTGAAGCCATACCATATCACCTACAACAAATTGGTGATCAATACGATGTTTGTCATGTCTAGCTTTATACTTGGCTTGACTTTTCTCCAATTGAGTACAAATAGTCTTATGTATGAGCCATATTTTTTCAATGAACTTCTTAGTTAGAATGGCTTCTTTTGGTTCACCAATATCTGTATCATGTCCATAAAAAACATCTAGAGGAGATTTAGGCAAGTATCCATAAAAAACATTAAATGGAGATTTCATAGTAGAAGAATGAAGTGCCTAGTTATATGCATGTTATATGTAACACAATTATTCATCTCATAAATTTGGATGTTTATTGTTATAAACCCTAAGAAAATGTACCATAGTGCGGTTCATAACCTCTATTTACCCATTGGTTTGTAGATGAAATGTAGTGCTGTTTTTTAATTTAGTGTCCATTAGTCCCCACAAAGTTGACCAAAACTCCCCACTAAATCAATAATCCTGATAAAAAATAACTGAAGTAGGAAAACCAAAATGAACCCATACATGTTTAAAGAACAAGTGTACAGTGCCTTCCCCAGTAATTTGCTTAGTGTAAGGAATCAAAACACACATCTTGCTAAATCTATCCACAACCACATATAAATAGTCATGTTTTCTTTGAGTCATAGGCAAACCCCCCACAAAATCCATGGAGATACTTTCCTATGGGTGAGTAGGAATAGGTAGAGGAGTTTAAAGTCCTAATTTCCTATTACTAGGTTTGCTTGTGGCACAAAGAGTACATCCCTTAATATATTTGGCAACATGTTACTGCATACGAGGCCAGTAATAATACATTTTCAAATGTGCATCAATTTTAGCAACTCCAAAATGACCAAAAATAAGAGAATTATGTGCTTCTCTAATCATGTGCACCCTCTCATTTTGAGGAATACAAAGTTTACCCAAATGATACAAAAGATCATTGTGTACATGATAGTCCAATTCTTCTACTTGTCTACTACTCATCAAGTCTTTATAGACATTCTAAAAATCAATATCATTAACATACTATTATTTATAGATTTCATGAGACAAAGAACCATGTTGTAAAAGAATATATGTAACAACCATAAGAGGCCTAGATAGCATATCTACAATTTTATTCTGAATACCTTTTTTATACTTAATCACAAGATGAAATTGTTGTAAGAAACTCATCTAATGAAAATGTCTAGACTATTGTAGTTTGGTTTGTGATTGGAGATATTGTAAGGGTTGATGATATGTATGCATTATTATTTCTTTGCCCATTAAGTAATGTTTCCATTTTTTAACACTTTGAACCAATGCATACAATTCCTTATCATAAGTTGGATATTTTCTTACTGCACTTGTGAAGGTTTTAGAATAATAACAAATTGGTTGCTTACCTTGCATTAAAATAGCTCCCATTCATACTCACTTGCATCCATCTCGATCTCAAATGGTTGTTGTATATCAGGAAGTGCCAAGACCAGAGCAATACTTATCTTTTCTTTCAAAGTATCGAAGGCTTTTTGATGTTTGCCTCCCCACTAAAAGACCTATTTCACACTTGTCAAAGAATGCAAAGGTGATGCAATATATGAAAATTGAGAAATAAACTTTCTCCAAAATTGTACTGCACCTAGAAAACTTCTAACCTCAGTTGTATTAGTGGGTGTAGGCTAGTTAACAATGACTGCCACTTTTGCAGGATCAATTTTCAATTTACCATGTCCTACAATGTAACCCAAGTATATCAAAGAGGTCTTGCCAAATTCACATTTTGACATTTTTAAATAAATTTTGTCCCTTCTTAATGCATCCATGCCTTTCTTAATGTGGATCACATGCTCTTCCCAAGACTTGCTAAAATCAATATATCATCTAAGTAAACTATGACAAAATCATCAAGGAATTGTCTAAAAACATCATTCATCAATCTCATGAATGTAGTTGGGGCATTACACAACCCGAAAGGCATAACAAGCCATTCAAACAATCCTTGTTTTATTTTAAAGGTAGTTTTCCACACATCACCTTCATTAATTCTTACTTGATGATATCCATTTCTGAAATCTAGCTTAGTGAAATAAATAGCATGTTTTAATTGATCCAAAAAATCATCAATACGAGGAAGAGGTAATGATTCTTAATAGTAATTTTGTTTAAATCATGAAAATCAACACACATTAACCAAGTGCCATCTTTCTTTGGCACCAAAATAATTGGTGAACCAACAGGAGATGAACTTGGATGAATAATACCTCTATCTAATAGATCCATTACTTGTTTTTTTATTTCCTCATTTTCCACCACTAATAACCTATACATGCCAATGTTAGGGAGAATATAATCTTGCAATAGCTAAATTTCATGTTGAACTCCCCTTTTAGGGGGAAAACCCTTAGGATCCTAAAATACATCATCATAAGTAGAAATGATTTCAACCAATTCATTCTTGTGTTTAGGATCACAATTTTCCAAAGCCTATGAATATTCTTTTTCCTTAGACTTAATCAACATGAGACAAAAAGTCTTGCTTGAATTAACTAGTCTTTTCATTTGCCCTGTTGTAACCAAGGAAAGACTTGTTTTAATGTGATGTGCTTTGACTATATATTCAATACCATCCTTAATAAGCAATTACTTATTATCCTCTTTATAAAATATTGATTTTATATCATAAATATATGGGCTTCCCAAAACAATCCCACATATGTCCAATGGGACAACATCCAACTTAACCTCATCTATGAACTTGGATGTGATGGCAAACCTCAGTCTACAAGTTTGTGAGACTTGTAGCTTTGCATTGTCACACACCCAACCTAGTGGATAAGGCTTCAGATGGGGATTGGTTTGTAAGCCTAACTTCTTAACAACCTCTTCAAAATTTAAATTTGATTGTGAACCATTATAAAATAGAGTATCAATCTTAGTATGTTTTGAAACAACTCTAATGTGGAAAAATTCATTTTTTTTCTTATCAACATGCACATAATTCTATTTAAAAGAAGATGCATCATTTGATGACTTAGTGCTAGAAATTGAAAGAGAAGAATCATTATGTAATCCCATGGCTGTGATCTTAGTTTCATCACCTAAGTCTTGAACCATATCATTAGTCTTCTTTTCCTTCTTTTGAAACCTTTTAGGCCTTAACTCAAGGTGTAGTTTCCAACACTTAGAATCATCATGATTTTTCTTACAATGATTACAAAATGGTTTTCCTTCTTTTTTAATAGTAAAAGTGGATTTTTGTTTACCCTTTCCTGATGAACTTTCCCCTTTGGATTGCTTAACATTAGATTGCTTACTTTTAGCTTTAGGAAAAGATTCTTTTGATTATTTTCCTCTAGCCTCTAAATGAGTGGCTTGTACACATATTGCATCTAAATTATTGGGATTGAACATAAAAATCATGTCTTAAGTAACTATGTAGCCCACCTATATATTTTAGCAGTGTTTCTTGTTTGTGAAGAGGAACATTCAAAAGTAAATCTTTTCTCCTAAATTCTTATGTATAATCTTAAACATTTTGGCCTTTTCCTTATCTAAAACTTTGCCAATCCATCATGGCTTATTGCATATAGCCTAAAGGATAAAATTACTTTTTGAGTTATTCAACAAATTCATTCCAAGTAGAAATTGAGTTACCTTTTTGAAGCTCAGCTTCCTTCAACTTACTCTCCCACTAGATGAGAGCTGTGCCTCCTATACGAAGAATAGCCAAATGAATTTTTGACTCATCCCCTGCAATATTTTGGACCCTGCAATAAACTTCTATCTACTTGACCCAATTATCTAACTTTTCAACATTAACTTCACCATTTAACATTGGTAATTCAAACTTAATATCCAATTTTAGTGAAGAGAGAGATTCCACAATTTATTTACCATCATCTGATGAAGAAGGTTTTTTGGTTTCTTTACCTTTAGATTCTTATGAATCACCTTTCTTATTCTCAAATTTCCTTTATTTATCATGGTATAGTTCCTCAACCATACTTCTCATCTCTATGAAGGCTCAACAAGAAGCTTGTTAAGATTTCATCTCTTCTTTGGCCATCTCTGAAGCATGCCTTGAACCAATCTCCAGATTATACTTAGTGAGTTTTCCTTCACCCTTTTGGGATTTAGACCTTGTCAACATACACTAGTAACCATTGTTAAATAACAACCACTCTAATACCAAAAATCTGATCTGAAAATTGAAAATGTAAGTGTCACAAAATTGAATAACACTTGTTGCATTTAAAAAATATACTATTTTCTTGACTTTTTCATTTAATTTTTAATAATGAAATAAAAACCATAATTAAAATGAAGATTAGAACTGAAAAAATAATAGAGAAAATCAAAAGAATTCACTAGAAAATTGATAACGGAGTTCAGCTTCAATAGCCTACATCTCTGGGTCCATTCAAAGTGAGGACCATTTCCATTAATTTTGTGAAACAAATGGCTTAAAAAATCAATACAAGTCTTCAATTCACCTTCTCTGGTCTCTAATTGCCTATAAGAATATCTCTCAGACCTGTCATTAAAGGCCCAAGGCTGTACAAGGCTTAAATTAATCTCTAACCTTCTTAATTTTATTTACATAGTTAGCTTCTTACCCCCTTTCAAATGGAATTTCATTCCTTAAGTAATACTTCAAAGCCAATGGCTCAAGTGGTCAAGGTTTATCTTTTTTGCTTGGTAGGTGCAGGGTTCAAGGTGTCGGCCTTCCCTTTGGTGCTTTGGGTCTTATCCCTTTATCCCACATTGGCTATATGGAAACTAGTTTCATACTTTTTTAAGGTTGGTGGCATCCTTTATGAGTGCCGACATCCCTTTTGAAGGAGACTTAGGTGTAAGGCTTAGCAAGATTTCAAACTTAGGCTACCATTGGATAATGGTCGATTAGGACTTAGTATTTGCATAGTTTGAGTGGCAACAGTTTGATGGCATGGTAGTTGATGTGTGTTGGTTGGTGGCTCTACCACGTGTTGGTTCATGGCTCCTTATTTACAAAGCTTAAAACAATTATCCCACATTGGTGGGGTTTGATAAGACTTTGTGAGTTAAATACAATTTCACATACAATAACATATGAAGAATAGGAGGCTAAGGCACCCCTCCAAAAGAGTGTGCTGACCCTCAATGAGGGTCCCTAGTGAGCAAATAACGGGGTCCATAGATCCTCATATGACCACCTATCAAAGACCGGAGGCTATCAACAAACTAAATACCAAACCAATTTTTTTACAAATTCATATTGCCATGTGTCAAATGATTATTGGACCACTTGGAATATTTGGAACAATGTCACGTCACTTTTTGACACTTGTTATTCACCTATCATAAGAATACTTCAGCAAGATATATATTTAGCATCTAGACTCCATTTTTCATTCTAGAAGAAGCACTGGAAAGCTCTCGATGAATTCTTTGATGGGTAAGTGGTTCAACTAGAAATTGAAGACTTTAAAAATAGAATGGTACATGGATCCACCTGGATCACCTTCTCGTGAATTCCATTTAAGTCACTAAGACCATCTTCACCTCTTGTGCAGACACACTCCTCATTAATAACTAGATAATTTGCACTCTAATCACCATGACTAGCTTCCAATATACTAAGTATGGTTGTAAGCTACCTATGGAAGCTCAGTACCCTGTAGATGATGATGATATCAAAATAGATACTTTTCATAACCTTGATATTTTAGAAGATCACTAGGACTACTCATATTGAATTACCTTCACTCTATGTCCTAAAAATATGACTTCATCCTGTACTTAGTCAACCTTCAAGATGTTTGAGATTTCATACCCCATTGTATGGATTATGGTAGAAATCAACATGATTTGAGAATTTTGAGGATTTGATAAGGGCTTATGATGTATCTTAAATCTTGGTTCTTTCTTCACCAACTTGTAATCATCTTTCATCCACTATGACTTGATATCAAGGCTTATTTTACCATACCGTAAGAGCATCCTCCTATGGTTGTAGGTCGTCACTTTGGAAGGTCTTAGAGTCTAAACCCTTTGCCTTACCCTTTGAGTTCACCTTTGGTTCAGGTTATGGGTTTATATATTATTCACTCAAAATGAATCTCCCATCAAGACTCCCAAACCTTTCTATGTATTGCCACAAGGCTTGACTTCTTGACAAAAGATTATAGGTGGTGTTTTATAGGCAGTGTACAGATTGAGGGGCTAATGCTGATGCAAGACTTAAATGGATATGATATGAAGTGAAGGGGAAGATCATTCCTAAGATAAAAAACCTACACCTTGGGAGACCTTAGACATATACCCAAGCCATCATGAGTTTTGAAGGCATAAACACATCATATAGGGCCTAAACATGAAACATTAATATCTTAGAAAACCTTAATTTCTCCAAACAGACCTCAAACTCTACTAATAGGTGACTGAGGTGAGTTAGGAGGTAAGTGGTGAAGTTTTAAGCCCTTGAGGCTACCAAATTGCTCCAAATTTTTTTTCACCATGTTATGAATAACCTCTGTCACCAAAATAACATTCCTTTTTAATGATTTTAAGTTGTATGTAAACTCTACACGTGCCATTAGATTACACATAATTTATTACACAATAGTCTTACTTATGCTTAAGTCATATTTATTAAGATCTTATAAGATACAAATTGGACCATGGACCTTCAATAAGGCATTTAAAACATCAAAACACCTATGCAATAATTAAAACTCAACTCATAGCCCCTGATGGAGACACCAAACCTCTACTCATGGCACCAACTTAGCTGTAGGTTACACATAGTGACTAATCATGAAAATTTTCAATCTATGGGGGATCACACATGTGATATAAGTGATCAAATCACCATGGAAGGATCCTTTAATACTTGTGACAATAGTAATAGTGATTAGATTAAGCAAATCAATCCTAATTTCAAGAAAACCATCCAACTAAAGTCAGCCTGTGCAGATGAGAAGTGCATACACATTCCTTAACTTCTTAAGAAATGTTCATAAAGTTTAGGGGACCAATATTTAAATAATTTACCATGATTGGAATTTGGTTGAGTCTAATTCTTGTGGCCAAGAGATGGGACCTCCACTCTCTCTCCTCTATATGATACAAGTAGAAACCTAAGGAGGTTTCCAATCTTGAAAAGAAGGGTTGATGAAGAGAAAAATGGTTTTAGGCCTAAATGGGATCCATTTTTCATGAAATTTTTTAAATGAATCACATATGAGATTATCTTCAACCTCAGATCACCTACTTTATGTTACAATCCATATATTCCATACAATATGTAGAAAAACCCTAAAATAGTGTGTTTTTCCATCCTTTTCTCTAAGTTCAGACTCTATAATGCCATATTATGATAAATTAAAGAGGATCACAAATAAATAAACCTTTTTTAAGAAGGATTAATGTAGGAGGGATTTGTAGAAGTCATAAAACGCCATGTGGGGCCTACTTGGCTAGTGGGAAGGATGTGGATGGCCTATAAAGGGACTTTATGTGGTATGAAATGTATATGGGCAGAATATGGCATGGGTAAGACCCCATATAATACCTTCTTTCAATACAATTAATCAAAATATTCCCTTTTCTAAGGTTTTCAAAAGGTGATATAAGCTCATGAAGTGGTTTGACGGGTCATAAAGGGGTCAAATGGACTTAGGTGTATATACCATAGGAAAAAGATTTTGAACACACTATGATCTTCATGTTAAGGCCTCTAACATTATAAAAACACCTTAATATTACAAAAAAACCAATATAATCTTCAAACAAGGCTAAGAACTCAATTAACTTCATGACCTTTTGACAATGATTTATCTCATTCTAAGACACCATGACACCTATTCTAGACACCTAAATTTCATTTAGTTTTGAAATGCACCTTAATCATTCTTCCTAGGTTTATTAATCATTCTTATCAATTTAATAATTAACATTTCTTCCTAAAATCAATTAATTGATTTATTCAAATACTTTTTAAAAACTTAATTGTGCATCTTTTATTCTTTATTTTAATTATTTAATTCCTTAATTTACCAATTCAAACTTATCCCACTTTTCTCTCCCTCATCCTAACCAAATCCATGAAAACCTCCACTTCCTATGACTCCTCCACTGAGTTTTCAATCCATTTTGACAAGTCTACTAACTAACCCCTCCTTTTTCTCACCTAGTTGAAATAGTCTCCATCCTCATAGATGAGGACTCATCCTCAACCATTGATCATTTTTAACCTTGAAAAAGTCCAATTGATCCCCCGCCGTCAAATCATAATCCATGATTCTATAAATAAGTTTGAGATTCCTCATTAAAAAAACAACAAAATATTACAATCAATCACAAATCTAGAGAAATCACAATCAAAATCTAGCAAAACATAATCAAATATTGCATCCAAAGTGAATCAAAGTCAATATTTTACATCCAAGCATTGCCTATTTTATCTTTGCATTATAGGAGTGAGCACCACATTTTAATAGAGCAAATCAGATCTAAATCACAATGGAGGATTCTTGTGTCTAAATTGTGAAGGTTTTGATTATTATTTCTTGCATTTGTTGTTATAACTTTGGTAGAATTTAGATTAGAATATACTTGTTCTTTATCTTTTCACTTTTTAATTAATACATTTTTGGCATGCCTAGTGAGACCTACCCACATCTTTTTAATCTTCTTATTTTCTTTTTGCACTTAGACAATATTGCTTTCTTGGTTTTTGTTATTTTTTGTCTATCTCTTGCATTTAATTTGTGTGTTTTTAAAGATGGTATAGACTATAGGTTATTGTTTGGGATTTCATATTTGACTATACATTTTTCCTATGTAACAGTGATTTTAGAGCACATTTTAATGATTTCATTATATTGAACAATGTTTTTGTCACTTTTTCTAATTTTTGTGCTTTTTCTGTGTTTTCTAGGTTAACAATGATTTTGTATTAAAATAGTGATATCATTCTACCCTATAGTTATTTCATCATAACTTCCAGTGAAATTATCATTTGGTACAACAATGTCATGTTTTTCCATAGAGATTTTATCATTTGGTGTAGTGATTTCATCTTTACCTACAACATTTTAGTATAATGATTTTGTTATTATGTGCAAAAATTTTATTGAGCATAACATCAATATTTTTTCTGTAAGCCTTTTCTATTTTTTGTCTTTTTCCTACGTGATCATTTTTTAATTTTGATTTTTTGACTTAACTATGTAATAGTGATTTTGTCATTGAGGCTTTTTTTTTATGTTTTTCATGGTTTTTTGTTTCTTTTTATAGGTTATCTTATTTCTCAACCCAATAAAAACAAATTAACACCTTGTTTGCAGAACTCTGGCCAAAGACAATTTCAAAAAAGCAAAAAAATCAAACCAACTTTATTTCATTTGTTTTCACTAACATCTTTCATTTTCAATCTTTTGCATTCCTAGTAAATAAATCACACTTTATTTTCTATGGATTAAATTTATTTTTTATTTTTTTATTATTGTTTGGTTGTAAAGGTTGTGTATGCTCTTTCCTTAGTGTCACATTGGTGATGATACCTAGAAATCAAAAATAATATTGTAACTTATATGTTACCCTAGTTGATCTTGTGTATGCTCTTTCCTTGGTTTCATGCTAGTGATGATACCTGGAAATCAAAAAAAATTATTAACTCTTTATTTTTATTTTATTAGGGGCTCTATTAACCAAGATTTTAGCACCACAAAATAGGCCAAACACCATTTTTGGTAGGGTATATAAATCAAGACCCAACTGTTTCAATTGCCTAAGTGTTTGTGTGTTTTAAGCACACCATGAAGTGAGGGGATTTTATGCTCCAATATCTAGGGTTTCAATATTTGACTCAAGATATGATATTACTGATTGTCAACATAGTGAGACCACTATAGCTATGTTGGGCACTTTGAGATAAGACCCAATAGTGTGCATCTACATATCAATCTCTTCCATGATTTTATTCCCCTTAGATAATCTCATGTATACCTTAAACCTAGGATTGCCTCTTTGCCATTTGACTTTGGTGCATCAGTTACTGGTTAATGCTAAGAATTTACTTTCCACACACCCTCAAAACTAGACTCATTAGCCCATGGAAATGGTAGGATCCTCCATGGTTAACACTTTGAAACATTAGGCTGTCACTGAGAGCACAAACGAGTAAGTGACAATAGAAAGCCCAAAAGTTATTCAACACCCTTCTACCTAATTTTCACCCTTTTTTTCCAATTTTTTAAATTTATAATATAAATTAATTGTTTTTTCCTTGTGATTTACCATGTGCTGAAAATCCTTATTTTGAAAAACTAATTCCTTTCAAAAATTCACATCCTTAAAAGTAATTAGTTCAAAATTTAAAGCTTTTTAGTCAAATCATTAGCTTATTATAATTTTAGAATGTCCTTTTTTCAAAATATATATTTTATTTATTTACAAAATCATGCCTATTACATATAAAATGGCCATGTTAAATCCTCATGCAAGGGAAGAGCATTTTGGCAATGACCCATTTTAGTTTCCCAATCAAGAGCATCATGTAAAGATATATGAAATCACTAAACATGAAGATGAGGAGGAAGATCCATATCAAGATGAAGGTATCCCCAAAGCTACCCAACATCCACCATCCATATATGAATATATCATGTCTAATAAAAATGAAGTGCTACTTTAGGTCTTGGGTTTTGGTGCCAAATTCCCCCTTGATTTTGATGTGCATAACTTTTAATACCTCATTGCAAGTAAAGAGCCTTCTCCTACCAATGTTAAACAACAAAATATCCAAATATATTTATAGGGTAGTAATGCCCTCATTCCTTTTTAATGGACTCATCCCCAAGTCTCCCAAGATAAAGGGAAAACCATATCACATGAAGAGTCATCCCAAGTTAGCCATGGTTTTTCTACTGAAATCCATGCAATTCAAGGAAATTAAGAGATGGTGAATTTGAAATCTCATCAATCAAATAACCCATTCGATAATCCTACCATGATTTAAAATACAAATTTATAGCATCATCCTACTAATCCAATTTTGAATGCCAAATCAAACTCCCAAATCTTGCAATCAACTAATCAAAACTTCAACCCTGTTTCAAGTTTGCCTATAATAAATCAAAATCATCCCAAATTTAGTATGGGTTTTACATCCAATTCAATTCCAACCAACCAAAATTTGACCAAACCCACTCTAGGTATGCCCCAAAACTGGCAATGTTATGATCAAACTAATCAAAGTGTGAATGCTTACTCACACTCGTAAATCAATCCAAATTAGAGTTTGCAAAACTTGCCTATCATATCTAATCCCAATCAAAACTTGAATGCATATTCAAGTTTTCCTAATCAAGTACCAGAATATAGTTTTAATGTTTCTTCAAGAACATTCAAAAACACATCTGTATATTCAAATGCATCAAATCAATTGCTGTTAGGATTGGCTCTTGTGAATTCTAATCCAAATCAAAATCAATCAAGTACTAATCCAACCATTCAATTTGAAAATATTAACACTAATCAAATGCAACAAAATACTAGCACTAATTTTAATTGAAATCTAAGTTTTAACCATCTTAGATCAAATTTTAACATTCCTCAACTAAATAATCCAAATATGTCTAACCAAACAAGTTTTGGTCAAATTACCAGTTCTAATCCCATGCCTTTTAGCAATAACATGGTAAGTAACCCAAATTATAATCAAAATTCAAGCCAAGCAAATACTGCATCAAATCCTAATATTGATTCAACTCAAAATCTAAACCCAAATCAAACCAATTTTGGCTTCAACCCAAATCTAAGTCAAACAAATTATGGAACTAATTAAAATCTTGGATATAACACAAATACCTTTTCCCAACCACAAAACATTGGTTATAACAATCCAAATCCTAAATTTTTTTCAAATGTACCCCAACAAACTAATAAACCACCTACACCCTCTAGTATAATAGACTAGATATCCCCTTTTGTAATGCAATAATTTCAAAACATCAAGGATCAGGTCCAAGGTTTACAATATGGATCATACAACTGATAAAATAAATACAAGTTTGAGGAAATTTTTTCATATCCCTATGATGTGAGTAAGATGAATACACCATTCCATAAATATTCTGAGGTCCCTAAGATTGACAAATATAAAGGAAAAGGAGATCCTAGGGAATACCTAACAATCTTTTATCATTTATGTGCAGAAGTTACTTATCACAATGAGTTCATGTTACATCTCTTCCCATGGAGCCTTGGAGGTCAAGCCCTTGAACAGTTCTCTAGACTCCCAAAAATATCTATCTTCACTTTTGAGGATTTATCTTAAAATTTTGCCCATCATTTTTCATACAACATTGAGAAAGACTTGACCACTCTAGATTTGCACAACACAAAATAGCAACAAGGTGAAACCTTTGCTTTGTTTCTTTAAAGATGGAGAGCAATGATGAGCTGATTTTCATGGTCATTCCTAGAAACTAAATTGGTGGACCTTTTCATGAACGTCTTAAATTTGGATTTAGGTCATCATTTACTCCTTTTCCCATGATCTTTTGATGAGATAATTGAAAAGGGCATTTAGGTAGAGAGAACTTTAATTAACATAGGAACCATTAAAATCTTCAAACTAGGCAACAATAATTCTTGTAAACCAGTGGATAAACTAGTAGATAAACCCAAGGTCTTTGCTAAAAATAGTAATATTGTGGGGGATGGTGCAAATATTGTGAAGCAAATTCAAAACCCACAAAACCAAATGCATAACAATTCAACCCATAAGATAACAATTCCAAGGGGATGACCTAGACAAGGACAACCAAAGCACAAGTTTACTCAATTAGGGGACACTTATGAAAATATTTTTTGAAAGTTAGCCAGTGCAAACATGATAGTGTGGCCTAACACAAAGCCTTTTGAAGATAATTTTCCAAAACCCAATTGGTATAAAGAGGATGAATGCTATGAGTACCATCAGATACAAGGACATTCTACAAATAAATGCATGCATCTCAAACATTACATCCAGGATCTTATTGACAAAGGTGACATAGTAATAGAAAATACCTCAGCTAAACAATCTAATAATTAGAAACTAGGGATATATCAGGACCCATTCCCTAATTATGAGCAAGGTAAAGGTAAGCAAAAACAAGAGGAACTAGAGTCATGTAATTTCAACCAAGCCAATCATCTATTTGATTCTATCATTAATAAAATTAATATGGTACACAAGCATGTTAATGTTATAATCCCATCCAAGTATGAATGTGTGGTCACTATGAGATTTTCAAAGCTCACCCTACCAAGTGTACTACCATCTAATGTTGAACAAAAATACAACATCTTAGATCATCTTGAGAGGACACCAACAAACATATCCATTTTACATCTTTTCAAAACTTTTGTTATATATAAAGACATTTTGTATAAAGTCTTTCAAGAGTCTAATGTACCTCAAAACATCGATCCTATAAATTTTTAAGCATTAATTGGTTCTTTAAAAACAAATAACCAAGTGACATTTGATCATTTTGATGTTTCTCCTTTAGGTTCAGAGCATAATCTCCCCTTGTATATAGAGGTTTCTATTTTTAGGCACAAGGTAGAAAGGGTTTTTATAGATAATGGTTCGGCCCTTAATCTATGTACACTAAGACTCATAAAGCATCTTGGATATCTAATAATAGAATTAGAAGAAAATATCATAACAATCAAAGCATATGATAATAGTGAGAGGTAATCCATTGGCATAATTCATCTTCCTTCAATGGTAGGCATGGCTATTAAGGAAATACTTGTTCATATCCTTGATCTTGATTTACCATATAATATACTCCTTGGACACTGATGGATCCATGTCATCAATACCATCCTGTCAACCCTTCACTAGTTTTTGAAGTTTTCCCATGCAAGAATGGAAGTCACCAGTCAAAGGGATCCTCATACCTTTCAATATTGTAAATTATTGAAAGGTAAATATCAAAAATTCAATTATCTCCCTATTATAGATGATAATTTCACCCTTATTGAGGATTACCCTTTGCTTAAAAATTATGACAATATTGAGAGTTTATTTTAAACACCTCCCCTTGGTGGTTGGATTAACAATCCAAATCCATCCATATCTATAAAAAAAGAATTAACCAATGAGTCATCCATTGATCAAGCTTCTAATAACCCATTTATGAAACAATTCTTAAAATTCCTTCTATTGAACACACATCTTCTTCGTTATCTCATAAAACTTCATCCTCCACTTCTTGCCATTTAAAAATCATTGATCAAGGCATGAATGAGTATATTATTCAATATTTTTATACAAGTATAATCCAAGAAAATCCTAATGAGTATGGCCAGTCAAATCACCTAAAGGATCAAAGAATGATCAAAAAGCTTGGGAAAACAAAATATTTGAAGGGAGGTTTGATTTCTGACAAACATATTGATGATTCAAATTCCTCCTAAATTTATTTGGATGAATTAGCTACTTATTTTTCCACTAACTGATACCCTATTGTAAAGTCTATAAAATAATGGACTACAAAGGCAAGGGTCTTAGTATCTATGAATAAGGTAACATTTAACCAATAAACATAAAATACAATAAAGGGAAGAATGGTATAGTATTTAATCCACTTAATTTACATCTAACAATTTCTCAAAATGATTCTTCTAGTGAGTCTGGAGATGATTCATCAGACAATGAGACAGGTTCCATCATTAGCCACTTTGAAGATCTAGCATTTACCAATATTTTCCATGAAAATTCCATCTTAACACTTGACCTCACATATCCTTATTTAATCCATTGGGACCCAACATTTACACCTCAACTTGACTACTTCCAAAATGATGAAGCATTAACTAAGTTCTTAAAAATCAGGGATCAAATTCTTACATGTGAAGGCTTCTTAATACAACTATCAGATTCAACATATTTTAAAGAATAGAGATTGCATCAATTTATTAATTCTATATCAATATCCAAAAAATAAGAGGTAGATGAATATTTCCATCTTCCCATACCACCTCAAACCTACAAAAATGAATCCAGTCTACTTATTGAGGAAACCTTTCCTATATACATTAGTAGCAAAGATGACCCAAAAATTGTAAAGCTAGATATCTCACTCAATTCAGAGGAAAGGGAGATATTTAAACTATTTCTTCATGAATTTTTGATGTATTTGCATGATCATATGTGGATATGTTGAGAATAGATCTAGAATTGGTAGTTCACCATCTTGTGGTGCACCTAGATGCAAAGCTAGTCAATCAAAAACTTAGAAAAATGCATCCCAAAATAGCACCACTCATCAAAGAAGAGCTAAATAAATAATTAGCAATAGGCTTTATACACCCTATTGATTATTTAGATTGGATATCAAACACTATGTCATCATCTAAAAAACTAGTAGGGATTAGAGTATGCACAAACTTTCATGATATCAATAAAGTATGTCCAAAAGATGATTTCCCTTTACTCAATATAGATATGATAGTTGACTCTACTATAGGCCATGAAATTTTATCTTTAATGGATGTCTTTTTAGGCTAAAATCAGATTAAAATTGGTAGAGAATATCAACATAAAATAACTTTTATAACTCTATGGGGAACATTCTGTTACCAGGTAATGCCTTTTGGGTTGGAAACCTAGGAGCTACATATCATAGGGAAATGACAATTATCTTTCATGACATGACAAGTGATATTATGGAGGACTATGTGGATGACATTTTAGCCAAATCCAAATCTAGAGCAAACCATCCTCAAGTGTTTCATCATATTTTTGAAAGAATGCAAGAATATAACATGCATTTAAATCCAAAGTAGTGTGTGTTTGGTATTACATTAGGAAAGTTGTTAGGATTCATTATTTCACAGTGTGGTATTGAAGTTAACCCTTCCAAAGTTTTAGCTATCATGGATATGCCACCACCTAAGAATCTTAAACAACTAAGGAGCTTATAAGGAAAAATACAATCCATTAGAAGATTTATCTCTCATATTCTAGATATTTGTCATCCATTTACATTATTATTGAAAAGAGATGTCACTTTCAATTGGAAAAAAGATTGTGAAAAGGCATTTAGTACAATCAATAAATATATTTACAATCCACCAATTTTGATGCCACCAGTAACTGGTAAGCCATTTTTTCTATATATATTTGCTACACAATATTCTCTTATAGCATTACTAACACAACTTGATGATAATGGAAAAGATAAAGTAGTATATTATTTGAGCAGAACCTTTATATCCTATGAATTAAATTACTCTAAAATAGAAAAAGCTTGTCTTGTGGTAGTTTTTTCTTCTCAAAAGTTATGACATTACATTATTAATAATAAAATAAAGGTCATTACTAAAATTGATCCCCTTAAGTATATTTTATTTTAAATAGCTCTAATAGGCATGATGGCTAAGTGGGTCATGTTACTTAGTGAGTTTAATCTAGAGTATGTTAATAAAAAAGCAATCAAAGGTCAGGTTCTTATAGATGTTCTAGCAGAAGCACCACTTCATGGGAAGGTACTAATTATTGTAAAATTACCCAATGATTCAATTATGTCAGTTGATGAATCTTTGCTTTGGAAACTTCTCTTTGATGGTTATTTTACAAATCACAGTTATGGGGCTTGTATCTTGCTAATAACACCTGATGGAGGTTGTATACCTAAGGCATTTCCTATTGAATTCCCATGTACAAATAATATAGTAGAATATGAAATTTTAATAACATGTCTTAAGATGGAAATTCAGTGAGACATTTAGCATCTCCTTATTTTTGGAGACTCCAAACTCATTATCAATCAAGTAACTAATGAATTCTAAGCACGTGATGATAAGCTCATACTTTATAAGAAAATGGTGGATAGCTTGATTAAATATTTTGAATACATCCAATTTAAACAAGTGACTCAAATAAATAATAGGGTAGAAGATGGTATGGAAATGATAGGCTCCTTGATGGATTTAAACACCAAGCGTAACAATTTTGTGGTTGAGTATTAAGAATGTCTGCTTATGATACCCCAAAATTAGAAATGGTTTGTGATATCATTGGTCCCTCCTCACCATGGTAATCTAATATATATGCATATCTTTCTATCAATACACTACCATATAATCTATCCTCAAACCAACACAAGTCCTTCATTCACCTGTTACACAATCCTTGGTAATACCTTGTATCATCATGGATCTGATGGAACCCTTCTACATTGTTTAAATTATAATGAATCTACTTTGGCTATTTGAGAAGTTCATAAGGGAATTTTTGGGTCACATTCAAGTGGTATTTTCCTAACTAAAAAATTTCTCCAAGTTGGTTATGATTGGCCAATAATGGAATCTAATTCATGTGTATATGTCAAAAAATGTATACCTTGTCAAAATCATGGAGATCTTATTCATATTTCTTCACAATCCTTACAGCCTATAAAAACACCTTGTCCATTCTCCACATGGGGGTTAGACCTCATAGGGAAGATTAATCCTAGATCTTCTAATGGGCATAAGCATATTATCACTGCCACTGAGTATTTTACCAAGTGGGTGGAAACAATGCCGTTAACTTATGTAACTGATAAACATATTAAGTTTATCCTTAACCAGATTATTTTCTACTTTGGTATTCCATCCACCCTCATTTTTGACAATGGAAAATCCTTCAATAATAAAACTATGAAATCCCTTTGTCATACATACCATATAAGGCACAAATGGTCCACTCCCTATTACCCATAAGGAAATGGCCAGGTTGAGGCAACAAAGAAAAATATTTTGTGTATTCTTAAGAGAGTTGTCAATGAAGTTGGTCATGACTAGCATACCCAATTATATCCCACCCTTTGGGTATATCATACAAGTATCCTCACACCCATGGGGGTAAACCCTTATTCCCTTGTTTATGGTAGTGAGTCTATTTTAACTATTGAGGTTGAGATTTCATCACTAAGAATATATTTGCAACAAATAATAGATGAGGAATCTTATTAAGAGTCACACTTAAGTGAGATCACTCTCTTAGATGAAAAATGACTCAATGCTTTAAATCACCTACAATTTTACCACAATCACCTTCATCGTAGCTATAACAAACATATTAAAGCTAGGTAGTTTGAAATCAAAGATCTTGTTATAAAGCAAAATTAATGAAACACTAATGTTGATAGAGAAAAGAAAGGAAAAATTGAACATAATTGGTTAGGTCCATATATCATCATAGCCAAATATGGATTTGGAGCTTATAAATTGGCCACAAAAGATGGAGAGGAGCTTTATGACCTTATGAACATCATGCACCTTAAGATATTATATGCTTAAATAGTTGGCTCTATGTGTTATTATTGGTTTATCTAAAAAGAAAAAATATAAAAACATACTATATATATATATATATATATATATATATATATATATACATGCACCTTAAGATATTATATGCTTAAATAATTGGCTCTATGTGCTATTATTGGTTTATTTAAAAATCAAAAATATAAAAACATAATATATATATATATATATATATATATATATGGTAAAAATTAAAAAAATTTACATAGAACATCCACTAGTGAAAACTATGTCCATGATGCTTTGGATAAGTACAATGATAAAAACTAGTTCTTCTAGCATCATGTGTAAAAAGCCATTATCTATAACTACTCATTTTCCCTGGGGGCATGATATTTGCAATAATTCTGCTACATAAATCCATTGGTGTCATTTTATTTCCTTTATAGCATTGTTCTAATTTGGAGTTGTAATTGCATTTTCAAAACCTGTATTTTTGGTCATAGTTTAGGAGAGTGGCTTCCATAATATTTCCATTCAAAACATTAGAAAACTAAAAAAACATTTAAAATATTTTAGAAAAATCCAAAAAATAATTACAAAAATTAAAAAAAACACAAAAACATAAAAAAAATTAGAGAAAATAACTATAAAAATATTCATAAAACATAAAAAAAATCAAATCCAAATAAAGCAACCAAATTCATGCATTTTGTAGTATAACAATAGTACCCATTACCCTTTCCTTCCATTCATTTATTCATTAGATGGGTCATTCACACATCATTTTCATCACACACTTCATTTGCCTCATCAATCATTCACTTTTTCATCACTTCCCATATTTGGGAGAACTACATATGGTCTGATATCCACACATGGACATTGTCTAAGTGGATTATGTAGGCAACACTTAGAGACATAGGGTCTCCAGGGTCAGCTCGGCCACCACCATAACCATCATCCATCCCCCTCTCCTTTACATTTAGACTTTTTTTCTTTGCCTTCTTTCTCATCTATCTAGTGTTTCATGATTGCTCTTGAACATAATTCTTATCCCAACCCATGATTCTTTCTTTGCCTTAGCCATTTGTTTGGTTGTTTTTTACATCTCTTTCTTTCACAATTTATTTGGTTGTTTTATCTCTAAATCATTCTTGGTTTTTTCAATCTTTATTTCTTTATAATGCATTTGTTTACATTGAATCAATTATAAATAGTCATTCATTAACTATTATTAGTTTGTGTATGTTTTGTTTGTTCATCTAGATTAAATCTTGTTTTCTTACTTTCTTGTTTATTGCTAAAAAGATTATTTTGTGTAAAAGCATACATAGTATGGTTATGACTATACCATGATGTACTTTTCTCAAACACACAACTTATTCTTCCTTTGATTTTACATGCTTAAAACATAAAAATTCATCATGATTATTCCATATCATAGGTGATACTATGTTTTACAGCTACATTAAAAATTAGGTTGCTCAAAATACTCCAATTTTTTTGGAATTCCAATGCAAAACCTGTGTTATGCAAAAAAGTTTCATCCATAATCATACATTTCATTTCATAAAAATCATGCATCCATACATAAAATAAATGATGAAGAAAAAATGTTGAAAATAAAACTACAGACATGTAAAATACAACTAATATGCAAGAAATTATGAAATAATGATATCCATGTATCCATCAAAATAATAATTCAAGTCAACAGTCCATAAATGTCAAAATCATCATGTATATATATCAAAATTTGTCTCTATAATGGATATAATGTATGTATACATCAATGCCATCCATCACATAACCCTAGGTCAAAACTAAGCCTTATCCTATCCCTCAGAAGGGGTTTCAACTCTCTAAAAAATATATAGCTATCTTTTATACCTATAGTGGCTGCATCCCTCATGATACCTATCCCACTAATCTCTCAAACTCCACTAGCTGCATAGATCTAGTCGATGTTGATCATCCCATAGAATAATCTCTCAATGATGGCTCACACTGATCTATTGGTATAATAGCCTCATATAAAATCCTATAGTAGGTGGCCTACTCCATAACCCTCATGACTCTATCCAAAATGGCTAAATGATCTATCTTATCTAGTTGTGTCCTAGCCTCTACAAGCTCTATCTAAGCTATATCTCTCTCATATCTATACCTATGTACAAAGAATGAATAGTTTGGTGTTTGCATCTCTACATCACATGTAATCACCCCTATCCTGATAACATAACCATCCATCTTATCCACAATCTCCTATAATATATGAACCTCTACTTATAATCACTAAATCTCTACAGAATGTTCCTCTCTTATAGTATCCATACCCTATCCCCTATCTATCTCATGGTGTAAGCCATCAATCTCTCTGTCCTCACCTAAATCTCCTTCTATAGCCTCTCAATTAAGACATGCTTCTCTAACATCCATGATGAACCTACATTATCTCCTCTCTCTATTTGTGTAATGTGAGGGAATCATACTATGGTATCATGCCCTATATCCTCCTCACTCTCTACATCTATAATAGTAGAATCCCCTCCTACTCATTGATCTGTATCTAGGTCCATCACTATTCCTACCTCTTATAGAATATCTATATCCTCTAAATAAGTAATAGGCACATATTACATCTGGATAGTCTCCATCACTCATCCTCTATCATCACCTAATCCTCTATCACCTACCACAACCCTCCTAATCCAAGATCCCAAACCTATGTCTTGAGGTTGCCTACTCAAACTAGTTGTTAACCTTTTCCTCCATATCCTCAATGGTCTATATGGTAGTGTCAATCTCAAAGGTCTCTACTAAGCCCACCACTCTATATATCCATCCACTACATCTAAATCTATAACATCCCTATTATCCCTCCACCTCACTATCTAAAACTATGTCCAACTATGATTGACAATAGAAGGATCAATCATCATACCCCACTGTCACCTCTCATGCACTGTATGAGCAAAAACATGTGGACTAGCTAGAATATGTTGTCTCACAACAAACTATCTAATCACCCTATCTAGTCTATATCTCTCTATAATGTACACATGTCTCTTGATGATGTAACATAGAGTCACCATATAATCCATGTTTAGCACCTCAACTGGCCAGTCAAACATAATGTCAATAAATGACTTCCAAGTAATTTGTGCATCAGCTGGCTCATCCACATCTCTCCTATAAAACTTTATGTCACCAAAATGTGGCCTACATACACCAAGAATCACATACCATGCATAGGCCATTGGTTCCCCTACTTGTTGAGCATTTAGGTGTCTAACTGGTCTCTCAATCATAATGTGCTCCCAACACTAAACTTGTAACATTGTCGAAGGCCCTATCTCAACCTAGCCTAAGTAAACAAAGAAGTAAAAATTATGATATAAACTAGCTAAAACATAGGCCCCCCATGAAAACCTAACCCCCATCTCCATCATGTCACCAATGCCATATAATAACCCAATAAGACATAGTGTACCACTCTTGTCAGGTAGCAACATGCCACTGATAATAGCCATCAAAACAATAATCAGAGAATCTATCTCTAGATCTATAGAGTAGTCAACATCAATACCATTTCTCATAACTAGGAACACACTCTCACTAAAAATCCTATACAGACTTTCATCTTGTGGACCTTGTCCCCAATACACTAGTCTACCTTGAATCAAAATGCCTAGTATCTGATATACATCTTCTAGAGTAACAGTCATCTCACCTATTGGTAAGTGAAATGTACTCATCTCACTATGTTATCTCTCAACTAGTGTAGTCAATAAATATCTATTAGCTCATACCTTAGGCATCCTTGCAATGTGGGAAAGCCTAGTCACCTCCAAAACACCCCACTCATACTCTATAAAGGTTGACAACAATGATATATCATGTGAGTTGTGCCCCTGAGTCACTATCACTAGTAATACCTCCTAAAAATTAATGACATTTCATATTATGTAAAATTATTAGACATTAATTTTTATGCATTTATTTTATCAATTTCTCTTCATCATCCATTATTCTAAAAAAACACTAATTTTTTTTTTGAAAACATCTAACAAAATCGCTTTTGGTTATAACAAAATCACTTTCATCCTTTACAAAATCGCTAAAAATGAAATTGCTCACATGTTTAGCAATATCACTGCAATGTTTGATGATTTCACTATAGAGATATCATCTTAACCCAAAAAACAAAATTGCTTCTCAAAATTATGAAATGACTATGATGTTAAATGATATCACTATTTACCCCAACAAAATCATAAAAATAGACAATGATATCATAATTTTGAGAATAATTATTTCATTTTCATCACTTTAAAACCATAATAAATGCTTAAAAAAATAAAATATTCAAAAAATTAGGAGACTTAATGGAGGTCCACTCCTCTCAAGTCTTTGAAAATGTCTCAGTTGCTCTGTGCAATGCTTGTGGTGAGGAATACGATTCATTTCTCTTCGTTGGCCTTAGAGTCAAACTAGTTCTGATCAATTCTTTAGATTTAATTATGAATATTATTTTCAAAAATCATTTTATAAATCCCCCCTAAGCCCCTATTTATATTAAAACCCTAGTTACAATTTCATCTATTCAAACCAATCAATTGTTAATCACAAGCATTAAATCAATTTATTTTCATAAAGTTGTCAAACCCTTTCAATCATTATCAATGTGAAATCCACCAATCATTTGTAAACTCAACAAATTTTTTCTATTTATGGATCCATAGTTTATTATTATTAGGATATATCATTCCCACATCCACTACTTCGACCCCTAAGCCATTAGCAAACAACAATAAGCATTCAATCTCTAAGTGGTTTAACTTGTTGATTTTCAAATCAAAGACCTAGTATTATGTTACTAGGGGAAACTCTTTTATGTTTCAAACACATTATAAATTTGACATCAAAACTAAAATAGATTGATTTTTCATTCGATCACTTAAATATTTCCTCTTTTCATCACATTTCAAGCGTTTGTCCATTTCTCAAATAAACCCTCGAGGGGGCATCATCATACTCATTTTCATTCATTTGGGGCAAATTTTTTCTTTTCTATCATCAACACTCTACTTTTTCTATTCTTTGAAATAGTATTGCTTCGCAACACCATTTCAAAGAGAGGAAAATGTAGAAACCAAAATTTCATTTAGTGTTGAAATGCACCTTAATAATTCCTCCTAAGTTTATTAATCATTCTTATTAATTTAATAATTAACATTTCTTCATAAAATCAATTAATTGATTTATTCAAATAATTTTCAAAAATTCAATTGTGAACCTTTTATTATTTATTTTAGTTATTTAATTCCTTAATTTACCAATTCAAATTTATCCCATTTTTCTCTCCCTCATCTCAACCAAATCCATGAAAGCCTCCAATTCCTATGACTCCTCCACTAAGTTGTCAATACATTTTGACTAAGTCTACTAACCAACCCCTCCTTTTTCTCACTTGGTTGAAATAGTCTCCATCCTCATAGATGATGACTCATCATCAACCGTTTATCATTTGAAACCTTGAAAAATTCTGATTGATCCTCCACCATCAGATCATAATCTAGGCTTCTATAATTAAGTTTGAAAATCCTCATTCAAAAAAACAACAACAAAATGTTATAATCAATAACAAATCTTGAGAAATCAAATCATAATTAAATCTTACATCTAAAGTAAATCAAATTCAATATTTTGCATCTAATCTTTTCCCATTTCACCTTTGCATTAGAGGAGTGAGCACCACATTTTAATAAAGCAAATTAGATCTGAATCACAATGGAGGATTCTTGTGCCTAAATTGTGAAGGTTTTGATTATTATTTATTGTATTTGTTTCTCTAACTTTGGTATAATTTATCTTAGAATATACTTGTTCTTTGTCTTTGCTCTTTTTAATTCATACACCTATTATATCATCACAAGGGCTCAAGATACTTGTGACACGATGGGCTCAATATTAAAACCATGACACATCATGATGTTCTTGATAAGATTCAAATATTCTCATTAGAATAAGGATGACATGACCATGCCAGGAGACATCATACATAGGCTAAAACATTGATCACCAAGACTTTTTGAAATTAGAGGTTGACATTTGGCCTATGAGGCCAGAATGGTCAACAGTTACAATCAATATTTCTTCTAATAATGCCAATATCACAAAGTTTTTACCTCCTATAAAATATAAAGTAGTCATTTCAATTTTCACTACCAACCATGCCTCCCATACTACCATAATAGGTAGTACATACTCCAAAGATAGTAAAAAATCTTACAATACCCCTTGATTATTTAAAACATATTCCACAAAATATGAATATAGTTAAAGATATAAAGAATAACTAGAATATTAATTGAAATTCCACACTAATCATGCCAATGCACTTGTATAGGTTTTCATACTTAATCCTAGCTCTCCACAAAATTTCAAACATAATCATAGTTATCTAAAGGATCCAAGACACATTAAAATATTATAGTTGGTACTTAATCCTTTCTTTGTGTATCCTATATTGAAAATACAACACGTACAATGAAACATATTCTAAAAGCTATGAAAATAAAGACAAAATTACTATACCAAATGCCTGAAGGACAAGGTTGATCATAGAAAACACTTTCACTACATACTCTTCTAGTATCGATGCCACACTTGCATGATGATTTGGGTGTAAACCTTCATGACAAGAATATAACATCATTTTGACTAATCCTTTTGTATAATTTCTTCTCACCAAATAACCCAAATCACCAAATTTTGAGCCAAATGTATAATTACATGGTATTAATTCTTCCTTTCATTAGTTGGCACTACATAAAATAATAATCATTCATTATAGTCTAACACTATTCAAATATAAGTCATTCAAATACCCCATTTCATGTAAAATCCATAAAAAACATTAGAATCTTGCATGTCCCATGGAGAACAAAAAAAATACAATGGAAATAAGATAATTCAAAACCTTCTTCCTCTTTCTCATGCATACATTCTTATGATACCCACACCTCATTATCATCCACACCCTTGCTAATGTAGTTTAGTGTCAGGAATGACATAACATATTTACAAACTAAATTATAATAACTAGAAACTAAAAAAATGAAAGAGATGAATACACTAAAAACTCTAAATGAGACATAAAATATATATTTTATTCAAAAAATGGTTTGATTTTTCCTTCTCCATACATTTTCCTATAAAGTCATTCCAACTTTCTCACTTGTCTCTTTGGCTTTTATTCATCTTTTCCTCTTTCTTTTGTCTTACGTGATTTGTCTCTTTTTTTACATAATTGATAATTTATAATAAATATGACCTCCTATACATGATTAGTGTCAAGGAATCTGTGCTAAAAAAACTTTAATTCAATCCTTTTATATTAAGAAATCTATACTTGACATCAACATGTATCATCACTTCCATTGTTCTAGCTTTATAATCTAAAGATTCTACCCAGGTGCACATCAAAATTTTATCATCTTTATCTTTCTATTTATATTTACTTGTTCAATTTTTTCTTGTTCATTTTATTTTTATTTTAGCAACACTTAAAACTTAGTTTTCTAAATTTGATATTTGGAATAATATATCATATATTCCCTTTGTGTCAGCCTTTTAACTTAATTGTGCATTATATTTATTTCCCTAGTGTCTCAAATAGTTAAAACAAATGTAACATATAAAATAAGCTTATTTGTGTTAATAATTGAAGGTACATTTGCAACACATGTATGCAATAATATAAATATATCATCATGTAATTCTTGATAATTTTTCATTATAGTCTAACACTATTCAAATATAAGTCATTTGAATACCCCATTTCATGTAAAATCCACAAAAAACATTGGAATCTTGCATGTCCCATGGAGAACAAAAAAATCCAATGGAAATAAGAGGATTCAAAACCTTCTTCCTATTTCTCATGCATATATTCCTATGAGACCCACACCTCATTAGCATCCACACCCTTGCTAATGTAGTTTAGTGTCAGGAATGACATAACATATTTACAAGCTAAAACACAATAACTAGAAACTAAAAAAATGAAGGAGATGAATACACTAAAAACTCTAAATAAGACATAAAATATATATTTTATTCAACAAATAGTTTGCTTGGTCCTTCTCCATACATTTTCCTATAAATTCATTCCAACTTTCTCACTTGTCTCTTTGGATTTTATTCATCTTTTCCTCTTTCTTTTGTCTTACGTGATTTGTCTCTTTTTTTACATAATTGATAATTTATAATAAATATGACCTCCTATACATGATTAGTGTCAATGAACCTATGCTAAAAAAAACTTTGATTTAATCCTTTTGAATTAAAAAATCTATACTTGACATTAACATGTATCATCACTTCCATTGTTCTAGCTTTAAAATCTAAAGATTCTACCTAGGTGCACATCAAAATGTTATCATCTTTATCTTTATATTTATATTTACTTGTTTCAATTATTTCTTTTTCATTTTATTTTTATTTTTGCAACACTTAACACTTAGGGTTCTAAATTTTCTATTTGGAATAGTATATCATATATTCCCTTTGTGTCAGCATTTAACTTAATTATGCATTATATTTATTTCCCTAGTGTCTCAAATAGTTAAAAAAAAATGTAACATATAAAATAATATTATTTGTGTTAATAATTAAAGGTACATTTGTAACACATGTATGCAATAATAGAAATATATAATCATGTAATGCTCTATAGGAGCATGTATTCCATGTGAGGTTTAATAGGAAAATGGAGGGATACATTTTATGCCATGATAATACTTGATGAAGAGGGATAAATTATATACTTTAATATGAACAAGATATATCAATAAAAGTATAAAATATAATAATCACCATGTGACCAATTATATGGAGGAGATGGTATTTTTTGATGTAAGTAATGTAGGATCAATAGAACCATGAGTGCTTCATGTCCCAAATGAAAAGATAAAGGGGATAACCTTGATAAGGAAATGAAAAATGATATTCCCTAATGTTATAAAAAAAAATGGGAAATTTATATACCCCAATGTAATAATTTTCCCAAATGAGAGTGACATATAGTATTGAAGTTGTCATATATTGAATTTTAGACTATGAATTATGTGCATACAACACCATTTTGATAGGACCAACTTACTATTTTTCAAAGTGGACTTATTATTTTAGTATTGTGTTGTAC
Organism: Torreya grandis; assembly: GCA_037957365.1. Classification (NCBI taxonomy): domain Eukaryota; kingdom Viridiplantae; phylum Streptophyta; class Pinopsida; order Cupressales; family Taxaceae; genus Torreya; species Torreya grandis. Next base: position 688,467 of record JARHVA010001064.1, on the reverse strand, counting down.
CTACTATATAATTTTATTTATATTTAATTAGTTTTATTATTTTATATTTAGTAATTCAATTATTGTAGTATTTTACTTTCACATATATGTCACATCAATTTATAATTCTTTTCTTTTTATTTAAGTATTATTGATTCTTGTTTGTATGTTTTCAGGTAGTACAATCTGATAAGGATGAACTAAGCCTAAGGGTGAAAGGATCTAACTAACTAACAATGAAATAATACTTAGGTTTATGCAAGTATAATTAATTAGAGACAACATTTTCCACCATTACCTTAACTGTTTCATGATGTGTGATACTTGTGTTGTGTGTTTATTCTAGTCATAATTTTTTTCATGGATTTATATAAGGGTGGTTTCAGTTTAATAATTGATTAGTTTTATAAGTAATGTCAACATAGGAATACGAATATTTTGAGTTTGAAATAAGATATAGATACACATCTTATGTATTTGAGGTCACAATATTGGTTTTCAAGTAATAGACTTACTTTGAGTCCTTAGAAAGTATGGAGGAAGAGAGAGAAGGTTTTCATAGCACCTAATGTTAATTACATTTAAAATATTTTTCATTGTTACATAAGCTCTTTCTAAGTGATAAAGTGTTTTTTAGGAGGTATTCTATGATTCACCTTGTATGATGCTTAAAAGGCACATATAGGTGCCAAAGTGCATGGAAATGATTATAGAAGACCAACCATGGTCCTTTACTTTATAAGTCTAACGATTATTTTTAAATATATTAAAAGGTTTTTTAATAATTACTAAGCTATGAATGGTGTTAATGTTGGCCTAGATAGAATAAGGAAAGGAATATTAAAAAAGTGGAGAGAATAATATAGAGGCATGTGTGGGGTCATGTTGTATAGATCATGAGGGAAATAAAGGTTAGGGATTGATGGTAATTTGATATTTTGAGCTCCCACTTTTCCCTATTTCTAATTTTTATCTTAATGGAGTAAAT